>VZTY01001051.1:194811-348591 GCA_013400935.1 Turnix velox | reverse complement strand
CATCTTGTAATTGGAAGCATCAGGAAAACTTAATAAGACAGAGGCAGATCGTTTAAATCTCCCGCCGCGCGAGCTGGCTCCGCCCCCGCTTGCTCAGCCGACAGCACCCCCGCTGCTGGCGGGAGCCGCTGCTCTCTCTTTTCGGCTTCTAGAAAGCCCTAGAAAGGAGCTTCTTGCTGTTTTCTGCCGAGAGTGGCTCAGACAGTGAAGGCTTCCCCTCACCGGAGCTCGTCTGCTCATCCATCTCTCCACTGCAGTTTCAAGCAGACAACTATGGGTCTAATGATTATGTACTCCTCTGCACTGGCATTCCTATATTATAGAGTTGAACCTGGAGGAAACTTTTATAGTACAGATGTGAAGATTGAACAAACAGATTTTTAGACATGTATACATATGTGTATACAAAACACAGAGCTACCATAACATGAAATATCATTTTCTGAGCTGGCAAAATCAGTCTGGCCTGATCGTTCTCACAGAAGTCTGTGATTCAGTTAAGTTTCTGAGGTATTCTGGACACAAATTTGGAAGAAGATACTCCTCTGGTCTGCTCATGAACAAGGGGAATCTCAGGTATTGTAGGAAAGTTGTCTTGGTGAAATTTTAGAGCTTTTGCGTTGCAATGATATGTGGAAAGGAAAGAAATTAATACCTAATCTTAGCAGTAATAGACTTGAGCATGAGCACATTTTATCATATATTCATAAGTTATGCAGATCAGAATTTAGAATGTCAGTTCATCTGCAAGCATTAGGAAAAGAAAAAAATGCCAAATGCAACATCTTAGAGTATCTGTTAGTTTTATATTTCACCTAGAATTTAATTCCAGCCTTATGCTAATTCCATAAGATATTTATGTAGACCCAGGTCAACATTTTCATGTCTTCAGTGTAAATAAGACATCACTATGGCACATTTGAAGCCAAATAACTCTATACAAAATGTCGGCAGCATTAATAAAGTGCATGCTTTTCTGACCCTTTGGGATTCTATGTATATTAGTCACAAGCTGAAACAGTTGCTATTTTGTTTGGGATTCATCAGAGCAGTTCCATTCCCCACTTTTACTTTGGCGGTAAAGTCAAATACTTAAAAAGTGTTTGTGGAGCTGAAGAGGAGTCACCAAATAGGATGATAATTTATTGTCCTTTATCATGCCTACTTTGTTGTCTAATCAGGTAAAAGCACGCTGAGATTAAGTCATTCCTGGCATGTTCAAAATACAGATCTGATCTGATTACTAGTGGTGACTCACTTGGCTTTGTTGTGACTTCTGCTCATGTGCAAGTTTGCAAGTGTAGGTGTGCAACTGAACATATATCTGGAATGGACATAGAGCTGAAAATCTGATCCTCATTCGGTAGAAGGTTGTTTTGTCTAGTCACATAATTTACAAGACTAATGGCAGCATTGCTTTAGATAAAGAGTGTTAATTACTGTTGTTTTACAGTTTAGATTATTTTTTTCATGAATATTTGTTTCTCACTGAACATATTTAAAATCACAGTGTTGTGATGAAATGCCTACCATTTTTAAATGTGTTTTTTAATTGAAAAATCAATATTATTTCACCTCTTGAAATACTTGAGTCTCTTCATTACCATTTCTCTGTGATTCTTAGACCTCTCAGCAGCAAGTAGATTATTTGGACTCAGAATTTGTATGCATTTGGTTAGCATAAAAGCACTGTGGTATGTTCAGCCATCTTGGTATTGTCATTTGAGGCTTTTTTTAATTAAAAGTCTGCCTTGGAGTATGTCAAGTGCTCCTGTATTTTTTGCCATTCTTCTTATCTCTATGGCAACAAAAATATTTCAACATTTACATGGGCATCATATTCTTTGCTAATGTACTATCTGAACTGTTTGTATGCTGAGAAGGGGAACAGCAGAGATTGGCTTCTGCTGGCTGGGATGCAGGAGTTGTCAAGACAACCAAGAGGCCTAAGGATGTCCTTACTAGTAGCATTAAATTGAAGCTTTAAATTAATTCACCCTCATGTGTTTTTGTAGCTTATGCTGTTAATTGAAATAATAGGAATGACCTTCCCTGTACATTCAGAGCACCTGTCCTATTAAAATTGCATGTGCTATTTACTTAAGTACACTCAACTATCAGACAAATCTAGCGTGAAATAGGGGAAAATGGAAGACACTTACATTGTACTGCTATGTATTGACTTGTAGTAATAGGAGAAGCAGCTTTTCTTGTGTCAAGCTTGAGACAGTTGTGATGAACATTTTATTCAGAAACTTCATTTATTTCTGCTTCCCACTCAAGAGCCTGAAGTCTGCATATCTTCAGACACTACAATTTATTCTACACTGTAGAATCTAATTGAAATGAATAGTTAAAATTGGTTTTGTGGCTGTAATATATTTGAAGAAGCTGAGTATCATGTTTTTGTATACACAATTGACTGTCTTCCTTCTCAGCATAAAAAACTCCAAAACAATAGGAAATTGTTACTTTCTTTTGTTAAAATTGTAATCTTGCACTGTCTTAATTTGTGAAGTTACTTTCATTATCTTTTTTTAAATTATTTTATGTACAAAATTGTTTGAACTTTTTGTGCCTGACCTTTTAGATTTGCACAGCCAAATAGACAGCCACATGAGAGGGAAAAGATGATATGATTATATGTACACTTGTTTTCCCTTACAAAAGCGAACATGGTCTACAAAAAGCTCTTTAGCTGAAATTCTTGCATTTCATTTTCATGCTCAGTTTGTTGGGCAGAAAATGGTTGCTCTTTCTTTTAGGAAACAGAGAGGAACAACTGATGTGCTCTTTCAGGATTGCTAAGAGTGCTGACGTTAAAATAGGGATCTATTCTCTCTATATTTGAGAACAGAGGCAAAGTTTCTTGGGGTCTTCTCCATGCAAAGTCAGCAGGCAGTTTTGTGTGACTGAGGAGCCATGAGTTGCCTGGCACTCGTACATCACTGCATACAGAAACTCAAACACATGCCACTAACAGAGTACTGTCAGAATCAGTAAAGCCAAATGTACTGTGTCAAGACCATTGCCACCTCACATACTGAAAAATGTTCCAAACTTGCTTGTATTTGTGAAGGAATGGATTACTGGGAGAGGGCAATAAGCAGATGGGCACCTTCCCATATTCTCTGGCTGCTGTGCATCCCTCCAAGATAGGTACTTTCTCTGTGGCGTGTCAGGGATGCAGGAGTCTCCACATCCACACTGTGGCTGCAACCAGTTTACTGTATGCATATTAATGCTCAATCCCACTGCGTTTATGAAACATCTGTGAGTGCTCAGCACATCTGAACATCAGGCCATTTAATTCTAGGTACTTTAAATATAGATTAAGGGCCTTAAATTTAGGTATGCAGCTTTGAATGTTTTGCATCAAACCTCTCCATCAGCCCTCAGTCAACAGTGTTACACAGCAATGACATTGCAGAATAAGATACAATCAGATCAGAATTATTTATGAAAAGAAGCTCATAACAGTATTAAGCTCACTTTTAAATTACAGCTTCTATCTATGCACAAAAATAGCAGGCATCTTACTTTGCTAAGGCATATAATTAAAGGCATGATGGCTCCATGGTTTTAGCATCCCTGGATATTATACTGATACTCAGAATCTCCTTTGGCAGTTTCTATCCTAGTGTTTTTGCAAGGAGCTGGAAGGCTTCTCCCTTGTTTCTGTGTCATAGACCTGTGCTGAACAGAAGTGATGCCAAAATAGGATTGTGGCAGATAGTCTGGGCAAATCAAAATAGTGCACCTACTTTCTGTGCAACATAGAAAGGGAGTGGGGCTCTACTGCAGCTGTCTGAAGTGGACCTATTTGGTACCAGTATCAAGGACTACAGGGATCAACATGAATGACTTGAACCCATTGAGTCACTTTTACTCTGCTTTGGAAATTTAAAGGGATCATAAAACTGGTTTAAAATGGACCTTAAAACTGATGAAAAGGAGAGTCTATGTTATAGGGCATTGAGACATGTGCAATTGGAACTGTCATCACCTTCCTTTTCTGAAAGAAAATGGCAAAAGGAAAGAGGTAAAACAGTCTTCATAGCCTTTCTGGAGTTGGCATCATACTAATGAGAGTCCCAGAATTTGTAGGAGTTCATACTTTTAGACATGGATGCGATCCCAAATACTTGTCCATTTCTGGTTTAAGATGTGAAGACTGATAGCAGGAAGCTCTCACTTTAGGAGGTCCACAGACTTCTTAAAGCTAATCTCACTGATCTCCACAAGGAATTATCTCAATGTGTCCTCTGGGGAAATGAGGCTTTCCAACAATTGTACAGCTGAGACTGACGGGGGCCAAAAGTCAGGCATAGCACAGAAAATGGCTTGTCATGTTAGGTCTGGAGTTTCATGTGTCAGCTGAAACTGCAAACTCAAGTAGAAGTTCATTGCAGCAAGAAGAAAAATCCATTGATCTGAATAAAACTCCTTGAAGGCTCTAGGGTATCTGTTTTGTTTTTTCCATTTTGGACCTTTATCCAGATTTCCTGCAGGTGGAACTTGCTTATGCAACAGCCAGAACAAGCAAATCAGTACCCACTATTAATTGGTATATATGGATATAAAGTAGCACACCCTAACTGTGTCTAGGTCATCTGTTAAAATAAAATAAATTGCTATTTTAATATTTTAGCCTATAAACGTGTCTTTAAATATCTCTCTGGCACCCCCTCTAAATTCTTAATGACCAATCTTGAAATGTCAGTATAGTCCCAGCTGCAGATAAATGCCTTACAGAGAATTGCATGATTTCCAAGTATTTATACCTAAATCTTATAGCCAGTATGTATAATTTCTTTCCCATAGTTTTGCTACCTATTTTTAGGGCCTGGATGTGGTATTGCAGAGTTCCCTTATTAAAGCAGCTTGCCGATGTTTTCTCTGTCTTCAGCACTGTGGGATATTTCATTGACACTCAGGATCTCCTTCAATATTCTCTCTCTGTCTCTCCTGACATTTTTGCAAGGAGGGAGAAAGAGGCTGGGGGAAGGTGCATATAATGCTTCCACTGCTGAGCAGTATGAATTATATCTGCTGGAGTAATAGTGTGAAGTGGCAGGGATCCGTTTTGATGAATCTCATGCTGATTTGTAGCCCCAATTCTAACTGTAGGTAACACTGAACACCTGTTTGGAGTACTAGAGAGATGGAATAAAGCTCTTACACTTTGTACTGTAGCTGTTTGTTTATTGTCACATGGTAATTAATTTGCAATTATATTTCGAAACATACCAGAAGAGAAGTGTGCTGTAATTCCTACCACCCAGAAAGAGGCACAGCGGTGACACTTGTCAGACCCCAAGCTGGCTAATTCTCTCTTTTCTCATCACTGATTGCTATTTTTTCCTTTGTCTCAGTGTAAAACAGAAGGTTGAAATGAGACTTATGTAAAGAAACTAATGGGTCTGTGCTATTCCAGAGCCGTATGACTTAAAAACACGCACACAAGTGAAAAGAGGATATGGGAAGATCTATGCTATTTTATCTCTCTCATCCCCACATGGTGTTCCACAACAGAAAGAAAATTTGTGAGCATCATTTGTCAGCACCCACCTGTGAAATCCTGGTTTATATTCATCCAAACATCTATTTTGCTTCACTTTAGCCCATTCAGCAATATCTAAGAGATCTCTTTTTATCATACATCATTCTACCTGCCTCTGGCCCATGAAAACCACACTCCCACCCTCAGACTTTAAAATCCCTGTAAGACCAACATTGTTTCTAACTGTCTCTTGTGTTTTATTGCATCACTTTGCAACAAGCTTAGCACTCTATTAGCTACTCCTTTCAGTCAACCTCTCCGTAGAAGTATCCAATATGTCTCAGGTACCTGGATGTCTCACTTTTCAAAAAATAGACCCCTAAAAATGCTAGAATGCTTCAAACATGTTAAACATGCAAAGGAACCATAAGCCCTTGTTAACTGCAGTGCCACAGTAATGTTGCAAGACATACTGCAATGTTTTCAATGCAATTTTTAATGCGATGTTTGGTTCCTCTGATGCAGTTTTTAGAAATATCTTCCAACTGGATTCACAGCAAGTTGATTGTTTCTTACTGACTTTCCTGTTCTTAGCTCCACATCAGATACTAATACATACAAAATCCTGAGATCAATCTGTATTCCTTTGCTCCCATATATTTTTATTAGACTTGCAATTTCTGTTTCTGTTCTTTCCTCTCTTTGTGAGTATTTCCAGATTTGATGAGTTGGTCCCAAGACATTTTAAAAAATATGTATATACACAGGCTTAAGTTAAAAATACAAATTTGAAAGTAGATTCTTATTATTTCTTCAAAGCTTTAAGCTTAGATACATGCTCTCATTATTCTATTTCTGTTGCAGCTGTCCCATGGATGCACAAAAATAAGAGTTTTCCACTGTGCACATTGAGGTTTACAAGGTAGCTGAATGTATGGATCTTAAGCTGGTAGAGAATGTTTCATATAAAGTTATGATCATCTGCAAATACGTGGAATATATAAACAAAAATCCTTAGACAGTAAAAGAATAAATAAATCAACGTACCTCAAAAGAGAGTGATTACTTACTTTGCAATTGTGTCTAGTAAAGAAAAAAAAAAAGAGAACAACCCTGGCTTCCTCTGAAATTCTTGCCAAATACGACATTTATTTGACATTTTCACATGTGCTGAAAAGTTACTCCAGAGGAATTCATTTCCATTGCTCTCACTTGGTGTCCAACAGTGACTGATATAAATATTTTATTAGGCAAACCTGCAGGTTTCTGAAGATTATATGTCTTATCAAGTTGACCCTTATAATTATGTTGTCTTCTATAACTGTGGGATCTCTTTTAATTTTGCAGTCTTTTTGTAAATATTGAGCCACTTAAAAAATGCACAATCACAAGCAAAAGCTGGCTGGGAGTAAGAAAAGGTGTAAACAGGTTTTTCTGCTTGCTCAAGAAGATTCCCATTCTGCTTGTTGCTGCAGAGACAATGCCACAATTATGAGTTAGTAACAGGTCAATGTGTAGAATGTCCTTAACCTGTAAAAAATCCGTTTCTCCAAACTGTTTGTTTGTTTACTTCTCTATTAAAATAACCACTGTGGGTACTTTTCCTCTCCACTTTTATTTCTTGGAGAAATAAGATTTAATGTCCTGATGACTCAGTTTTATGCAGAGTGAGCTCAATGAGTGTTGGCAGATTTTGTCAAACGGAGACAAAAACGTTCATGAGTTTTTGTTGATACGGGTGTTTTTACAGAGCATTTTCTATGATTTGCTTTCATTCACATGATTTTGTGGCCTTCTGTTACAATTTGGAAATCATCACCTCTGCTAATACCTGCCTCTGCTTTCTGCTGTTTACTTCGGGACACCATTGACTGTTCTTTTCTGGGCAGAAGAAACAAGGTAGATCTCCTATGAAAGGAGAGGCTGGGTGGCCTTGTGCAGATGTATGCATTCATTGTCCCATCAACTTGGTACCTCTTCATGTCCAAGTGCATCAGTTTGTAAAGAAAGATGAGCTAAAATATTGGCCCATCCACTTAATGCAGATGAAGGTTTTGGCCTACAGTCATACCATTTAAATGTTCTTTCTTCAGCAGTGGAGATAAACATAACACGCCAGAAAGTGATTCAGATCTTAGATTAACTGAATCATCCTCTTGCAACCCTTTTTTCTTTCCATAGACAATAGAAGCGATTGTAATCCTGATTAAGCATCTTGACTCAATGTCTACATGTCTACAGGCTTTTACCTGTCAATTAGTGGGTGTTGTGTTGTGGCTTCCCTTTTGAGGTGGGTCTTGTGTCAAACAATGCAGGAGGAAGAAAATTATTTCCAGAGTGCTGCCCTTTCTGCTCCTGCAGGCTGTCTCCTCTTTGCTCCTAGTTCTCTGGCAAAGTAGGATCTACCATTCCAGAGATAGCCACTAGGTTAGAGGAGTTCTATTTTTCTAAGTAATTTCTTACTTGTTTTAAAGTATAAAACTGGAAGAAAGTCTAATTACATGACAGAGAAGATGTTCCCAGTGGTATGAGCTACAACTTCCCCTTTTCATTTAAGAATTTTGAGAAATGTTTTAAAAGAAATATTATTGATGAAAGAACGGATAAAAGATTCTGAAGTCTTGGATATCAGGTTATGAAATAGTGTCTCAAAAGGAAAGTATGCTTCTGCTATAACACTAGATCCCTTGCAGAGAAGGACTGAAATACCTTTTGGATTCCTGCTGGGATGATCTGCAAATAGTAGAGAGATGTGTGGGAGCAGAAGTGTCTCCTCTTTCTAGGTAAACTTGGAAAGACTTCAGCAAATATGTAATGATTATGTACTGGCAGAGAATTCCACCGGCTTGTGTGAACCCCAGAAGTGAACTGTCTTCATAGATCATCTAGTCCAACCCCCTTGCAGTAAGCATCCTGCTTACTGCAGGACATCCTGCACCAGATTAGGTTGCTCAGAGCCTCATCAAGCCTGGCTTTGAATGTCTTCAGGAATGGGGCCTCCATCGCCCCTCTGGGCAACCTCTTTGTGTGTCCCACATTGATTTCCTTTGAACAGCCCATCTAAAATTATGGACCTTCACTGGAGACCATGTCTTCAAATGTCAGTGTACATAAGTGCAGCACTTCCAGCAAAACCAAAAGCAGCCTGAGAAGCCAAAAATTCCCCTATAACTTTGTGTTCACGAGACAGAAGATACTGGCACTACTGCCAGTAAATGTATCTCTATACTTCTATATTCAAACAAGGTCTCTTCACTTCAGTAAAGATTATGTGAGCTACTATAATTTAATTTCTGCGAAGCTTTGATTGCTAGTGGCGAAGTGTGTGATGATAAAAGAGTATTTCTTGTATTTAGTGTTCTGACAAACATAGGTTATACACTTGAAACTGATTTTAAAACAACAAATACTTAAGTGGTGCATTTCAATAAAGACTTCTCAAAGTTCTTGAAAAGAGAGAGCTGCCTGCCTGCTCACAATGCATGGAGAGGGATGGGAGCAGAAAAAGTGTGTTGCACATCTTACAGATGAGAAGAACTCCTTGGAAATAGGGGGATGAGGCTGGAATGATGGATAGACACAGATAGTGGCTGCTGTATTATGAGTTCAATTTGTCTCTCCCCCTGTAGTCCTAAAATGGCAAAAGCATCAGTGAAAGAGTTGTTTTGAGACTTCTTTTGAAAGATTGTGATGCTTTTAACTTGCTAAGCATCCTCGCTGTGCAGCTCATTGCACAGGCTGGGAAGATTTGGCTAATAAGCATTATAACTTGCATTGATGGAAAGTTGTTTAGTAACATGAGTTTGATAAATCTCAACAATATAAGCACTAACTGAAATAGACAGGGTTTTTCCAAATATTGTAGAGCTCTCACTTTCTAGAAGAGCCTGTGATGGTGTGTGTGTAAGAATTGATGAGCTATTTCTGTGATACTTGTGGTTACAGAAATGTGTGCTTTTTTATTTAGATGGAAATTTCCTGTAAAATTCTGCAAAACACAATGGTTCAAAACCCTAGCAAAGTTTTTAAGCTTTTAGAGCAAACTAAATCGCTACTGTCAAAAATTACCTAAACAAACATTACATTTTTGTTGTTCTCATTTTGTGTACTGAAGAAGATGGAGATCATGTAGGCTGCATTCTAATGGTGCCCATGTTGCAGTAAAAGGAGGCCCACTTTAAATAAGCCTTGAATCCAATATCAGTCAGCCCCTATATCTCTCAATGGCAAATTGTTTTTCTTTAAGTATGCAGAATGAGTCTCAGGACTTTTAATTTCTTAAGAGATGAACAACTGGAGCTCTATGACACAATTATATAGTGCTTAATTTCAGAAGCAACAAAATTAGACAAATGGATAAACTGAGCCCAGGATTTAGATAAGGGTTCAGCTTCCAAGCTTAATGCACTGTGTTAACCTTTTAAATTATGCTCTCTTTTGATGTAGTCTCTATCTCCATTACACACCCTTCCCACTGATGTTCCTCATCACCTGTGTGTTACACATCTTGGTGGTGGAAGAGGGCTAAGCTAATTAGATTGATGTGTTGATAATAAAGCATATCCATCATAACTTTTTTATGTGTGTCTGAGAAATACTAGATAGCTAACTTAGCCCCCATTCTTCATGGTGAAGACTTGAAGAAATGGGAAAAATTTAAGCCCCTGTTATCAGCCTTCAACTGAGGTGTGGTATGGAGTATTAGAGAGTATTTGCTGACACTGAACAAGATTTGTCAGAGGTAAAACCTGTGTACACTGCAGCATATGAGGAGTTCTTGCAACTTTTCCCCCAGTTCCTTAATGTTGCCTTTTTCTTCCAGATATTTTTGTTCGCACAGAACCATTTCATTTTGATATTTGCCAAACTGAATAATTCAAAGACTAGTATTAGTTCAAGTTCAACACAATCCTTTCTTCAGGAAGATTTTTTTCTTCTCTGTCCTAAGGAAACATATTTTGTTAACATTTCACATGTGAACCAATCAAGTTGGAAAACATATTTTATAGGGTTTATTGCTATTCAACCAATGAACTAAATATGTAATTATTACTGTGCCATTGTTCTTTTTCCATACTGATACTTTATGATGATATATGAATGGCTTTCCACCAACTCCCCTGTGTCTTTACAAAGACTCTAGAACAGCTCTTAGCCCAAGAAAACACCAATTTTATCCACAAAGGAATCAGAAAAGTCCACAAGCTGGTAATGAACTTCAGAAGAGCATACACCCTCAGAGGAGACCAGACATCTGCATCATCTAGTTAGAGTCTCTAATTGAGGAGGGATTAAAAGCTGTTGTTTTTTCATACCTAAGTTCCCTTAGGTGCCAGAAAGATCCAGAAGCTTTCAGAGAATAACAAGAGCAGACACACAGACTACTTAAAGTGACACCAAGTGAGTGTTTCAGGCGAGACAGGAGATCCATATGCTGAAAGCTGAATCAAAACTTGTATGGATTGCTGAACAGAAGAGCACATAGCTTACCATCCTGCCGCATCAAACAGAGCTTTGTGGGTCAGAAAGATATACAGTGCCCTTTGCTAGAGGTCTTCTGTTCTATATCACAGAAATAAAGTCTAAATGCACTTACAGTAAAATATTTTTGCTGTCTTTTATGCATCAAAAAAAAATTAAGTTTATATAAGCCATTTGGTGTACAACAAAAATCTATCTGTTCCTACCAGAAATTTCAGCTGTACTTGTGTAAGAGTTTCTCTTATTGGTTAATGTCTGCAAAGTGCTTTGAAGATGAAAGCATTAAGTGTCTGGTGTTATTACTACTATTGTAGAGTATGCTGTAGGCATGTAGAATGGAAGTATTCATGGAAAGTAGTTATTTCACATACACTGAAATAACTTGGGCCATGTTTATTCCCAGTGTAAATTCAATGAGGCCAGTAGAAATCTATCAGGGTTGAACCTGAATCAAGTTAAGGTCACGCAAGGGCCTATTTCTGTACAAGCATGTTTGTCTGCAAAACCACTGAAACACCCTGACAGTCAGTTTTCAATGTCATCCATATCCCCCCAAGTGCTTTCATCATTCAAAAGCTTACCATTAAGGAAAACTTCCTTTCTTTTCAATTTTTTTTGCGTTGGAGGAAATGTTTGAAAGCTGTCATTTCCCATGGAAAAGCAATACAACATTGACTTTCAAAGAGCATGTCATTTTTAAAAGTGGGCCTTGGACTTGTAAGTTACTCAACTGCTCTTGAAGATTACATCCTTTCCAGTAATACAAATTATCCGTGCTTTTCGTATCATAATGAAAGCTTTATACACAGCTACCCAGTATTTTACTTGAAGGGTGAATAAAATGATGAAATAAGACTAAGGAAAGCTAGAGAGAAGGCAGGAGAAGCAGAGAAAATATATATTTCTGTATAGATTTTGCCACTTGACATAGAATCATAGAATAGTTTAAGTTGGAAGTCATCTGTTTCACCCCCATACAGAGCAGGGCAGATAGAATACAGTGCATTCCTTTTTCAACAAAAAATATATTCTAAAGGTCTAGGAAGATGAATTGTGCAAAGCCAGCTAGGCTTCTTGCCCCCAACTCCAACAGCCCTTGCTGCACTCCCGGGGATTAGAAAGTGAAGCAGCTAGAATATCTTGCTTGTGGCAATGCAGAACACTTATGGATACTCTGTGGATTTTGAGCTGCAGGAAATTGCCTGCACCTCAGTAGTACATTAAAAGTCTGGCTTTTCTATTAAGATTACAACCAAAATCCCATCTACACATGGGACAGACACAGTGCTCCAAATGAGTCAAACCTTTAAAGATCTCTTGAGCTTTAAAGAAGTGTAGGGAATGAATTTATGACACCTGCCATTTCAGCTACTCTATGTTGACTCTTGCTTAACAAAGCCTTACAAGCACAATAAGAACTAGCCAGAAGAAAACCTTGTTCCAGACTGTTTAAGTTTTACTTCTCTTAGCTGTAAGTGCTTAAAAGTGACCATTGTCAACTGTAGTGTGATGGATAATAGTACTTGTGTTTGTTCTACAGACCTGAAAATTTCTCAGGTTTACAGCAAAGCTGCATGTTTCCCAGCAATTCAGGCAAAATTATGTTTTGCCATCTTGAGAATGATACTCCTTTTCCTGAGCAGACATCCATACATCCCTAAGACGGCAGCAGAGATCATCCAGTGCTGTTGACATTAAGGAGGTAAACAAACTCACTGATTGCTAGAATTGATTTAACACTGAGGTTACTCTCTGTCACAATGCCAGAGAACATGAAATAACAACACAGATTAGAAACAAAGCCTTAAAAAGTTCTTTGACTTACAGAAAAAGAGTGGGTCCTAGACACATATAGCCTGGAGGCATCTAAACAAGTTTCAGAGTATTTGCAAAAGCTGTTAATTGTGTGCAGGATGTTTGCAAAATTTGGGGGTGAAAGAGTTAAAAGGAAGGATGCAATCTATGAAAATAAGTGACTCGTTCAAAACAATAGCTCTACAGTTACTCAATTCACGGTAATTAAATCACAAGGTTGCTTCCTTAGGCATTAAGGATTGGCAATGGAGTTCTTGTAATCCTCTCCTGATCTTCTGAGGGCATCAGGACTGTGGTTTATTGACATGTAATTAGATCAGGATGTCACTACATCAATGTCAGTGTAAACATCACTAAGTAAGTAGCTGATCCTTACAAGATCAGCAACCTAATCTCCTCTGGGATGCCAACAGGCTTTGTTAACACTTAGGCTTAGGATTGTATCTGTTCTTTTAATGCCAGACTCACAACAACTGTGGCAGCTTTGACATCTCAAGTCAACCAGCATCTGAAGTTAAACTGGTGGTGCTGATGTTCTTGCAGTTGCAATACCTTGTCTGCTAATAGATTTTATTGATTATAAAACAAACAAGTAATGAAATCTCACTGGCAGCACTTTTTGTGATAGGGGCAGGTGGGGTTTGTCTTTCTAGTTTATGTTTTTAAGCCAGATGTGAGTCACCTGAAATTGCTAGCTTTTAAAGACTGTTGTATAGGAGCTGATTTCTTACAGGCCTTATTCACAGCTTTGAATATCTTCAATTGCAGTTGAAAGAAATCTTATAAAATAACACCTGAAAAGATTAATCATAAATCATATTTTATATTGCCAGCAATACAATCAAAGGAAATTGTTTCATAGAGTGGAGGTTTGGAATATAAGTTCCACTTCTGAAAACATTTTTAATGGAGAAAACTATCTAGAAATTTATTTTATTTTGAGGGAACAGAAAAGATATCTTAATTGGGGTCAATTCAGCTCAATGGATTTGTCCACAAACTGTAAATCCAGTTCTGAAGTCAAGGATTCCTTAGGCTGAGGACCTCATAACTGTTTTTAGTGCACCCATGGTCACTTAATATCTATGGTAATAATATGGCTTTTTTTAGCTTTCAATTGCACTTTAGAAATACAGTGTAGAACACTGGGTTTCATGAGCACAGTTTGAAAATCACAGGTTGCTTTTCTTATTTGAACAAAACTTCCATATGCTCTAATGTAAATTAAGAAGTCGGGTTCTTCTAAAAGCTTACTATGTGGCTGTGAAAGAAAGGAATAAAGGTGTTCATGTTAAGGCCTAATCTCCTGCCTGTTACCTTCCATGGGTATTTTGTCAGGCATATGGGAATATTTTCTCTGCAGGTTTGTATCATGCCAAACATTATAATTGTGTGAAATTCACAATCCCAAATATATGTTGGGTTTTATACACAACTCTGTAAAATGGGCAAGAGGATAAGTATCTAAAGAATATGAGTTTAAATAAGTCAGTGTACTGAACTAATATCCATTTTACATAGCAAACAGGACATACCATTTGGTTTTAGGTGATTAACAGGATGGTTAACGAATGGAGAGTTGCAGTAGGAATATTTGAGGCTTATAAATGACCCAGAAAGACACCAACAATATTTAGAACCTAAGCAGATTTTAGCAGTTGTCTCTGAGTTTATTTGTTGCATCTAAGTTCATCATCAATGAATATGAGTATGCCTCATTTCTATAAGTCAATGCATGCGTTTAAAAAAGAGGGGGAAAAAACAAAATTAAAAAACCCCAATCACACGTTGCAAGCTTTTATGCTGGGCTGTGTGCCTCTGTAGGGAACTGGAGTGGTGAAAATCACCAGTCTACTGTTACTGTGCCTGCTCTTTGTCTTCTTTGTGCTCCAGGACAAGGACTGGTAGTTTCTCATGGGTTTATTTACTCTGATCTGCACGTATCAGGAAAACTTAGGAAAAAAAAAGAAGTTACCTAAAATAAATCCAGAAGATGTGCGTGATGAATCCAGTCAAAATGACTCAAGAATTTTATGCATAAGACTGATTTTAAACTTTTTTCTCTAGGGGCTAAAAGGTTTCATAGAAACCCAACATATGAATTAAAATTGATATAATTTTTTTTTAAGTTAACAGAGCTGTTAAGTGTTTGAAAGCCTCTATCTAGTAGAAAAAAGGAAAAAAATAGCCTGAATACAAAGTTAGGAGTAATTGCCTCTCCCTGCCTTTGGTCTCAGTCAGATGGGATCTTTCTTGCTAGCAGGGATTTGGTAGGGAGATTGTGAATGGTCTTGATGGAACCTGAAAAGTTAATAGTCTATCACACTTCCAAGGATATAATATGAAGTAGAAAGTTGAGGCTATCTCTGGCATCCTAAAAAAAGGAATTCCTGTGTAATTTGTTCACATCAGCTCTCTGCACCTGAGTAATTGCCATACAAACACATCAGTAACCATATTAAAAACCATCAGATGATAGACAAGAGAAACCTATTTCAGACATGAAAACAACATGCCTTTCAAATGTTATTTAAATTTTATCCAAATTTAGAAATTATTTGTTGACATGAAAGAAATAGAAATACGCTGCTTAACATCTGTTTAAATGCATGTTTAAAAACCTGTTTCATTTTGCAGGTAACATGCAGGTTTAATGGAGTCTTTCTGAGAAAATGCTTATTAGAGGTTAGGCATAGGTTTGGGTTATTTGGTGGAACAAAGTGAAGGTTTTCACAATTTCACAATCCTTTAAACATTACTTCAGAAGAAAAAAAAAAGAAAAAAAAAGAAAAATGTTCATTAAGAACATTAAAACATGTCCACTTTCTCTTCTTTAGGAAGAAAGACAATACTGCAAACATATCAGTTCCTTTTCTATTTGTCTAAGTAAACCAGCTTATGTGAATAAGGGAAAGTGAACAAGACCTCTTCCAAAAACACTCCACCAGTGAAAGCTGGAAAGGTCAAATTGTTTGAAAATGACTAATGATTAGTTTATAGTTCCTTTAATACACAGGTTCCGTAACAATGGAATTAATCTTCAGAGGAAAAACATTAGAAGCTAGTTTACTCCCAAGGGAGACGTGCTGGGGTTTTATACTAATAGTTATGATGAGCACTCATCAGGACAGACAGCAAAACCCCAGGACGTCTCATTGTTTAATCAGTTCGGGTAATATCAAGTTGATTAATCAGCTGCTCTTCCTTCTGACAGAAGCTGCTCATATTTGCCTGGTGGTAGCACTCCTCATGCATAAGGCAGGAACTCCTGTCTCCAGCATCAGGCAGAAAGAGCAAGGTCTCGTTTAGCTTCTCCTATCTTTTCCTTCTGTTGGTAGTTTGTGGTATTTTTTTTCCTTTTTTTTTGGTTGTCTATTTTGTCAGTTGCTTTGTTTTGGAATGTGTTTCTTTTGAATGGGAAAATGCTTTGAAGTGAAATCCTAGAAGCATTTAGGCTGTGTGCTGTAACTAATGCTAGTGTCTCCAACATGGCTTAGGTGATTCTGATCATCGGGAAGCCATAACTTCTCCTGGACTTCCTCAGGGACAAGATTTCACTGTTTAAGTGAAGGATATCTTAGTGTCCATAATACAGATTTATTTTTTTTTTAACATTATTGTTGGTGTGAGGAAAAAGGACACATCAGTCTTCTGCATTTCCCAGCCACAGTTCACCTCATTCCTGTGAGCCAGCACAGGGCTATTCAGAGCCCAAATCAGGGCGTTGCCTTTCTTTCACTCATGGTTGGCAATCACAGCTGATTCCCAGCTCCCATCTCCATGGTTTTCCTCCTTTTTGAGCATTGTGAAACACAGGTTTGCACAATGAGAAACAATGCTTTATACTTTGTGTATTATCACTAAAGGACAAGCATTCATGAGCAAGAGGTAGGTGTGTAGGGTGCCACATGGTGAAGTCATCATGATCTTTTCAAAACCTGCCCTTCAAGGGCTAAAATCAGTGCAAAGGGAGGTTGTACTAAATTATTTTTAATAATTTTTTATTAAATTATTTTTTTAAGTATTACAATGTTGTTCCTCAGTCACAAGAAAAATGTCACATTTAAGCATCATTTAAAGATCACGCAGTTCATAAAGGAGGAAATTAGAGATAGAGATGGAACCTGTGACAAATGCCTACACAGGACTGTTCATGGATGTTTATCCATGAGTCAAAATCTTGGGCTTACTACAATGCAACGAGCTTGAAACCGCGAAGAGAAGTTCATTTTTAATTTTCAGGGAGCTACTTAAAATAGAAGGAGATACACTGTTACACCGTTACATACAGATGGAGTGTTGCAGTGGGTCAAAACAATAGTTTTTTAAAAGTGAAAACTATTTTAAACTATTTCATCAATTTTGATTATTACCATTTGTTCTGAGAGCATGAAAATGCTCATTTATCCATTTTGCAAACAGGAAAGAAAATTATTAAATGGCAGTAACGATCAGCGAGATTCTATTCAGCCATTTACTATTACTACCCAATAATGCACTCTAATGCCTAAAGTGTCCTTTGGTGACAGCTCTGAAGCAGATCACTGGTGCTTGCTAGCATTAAAGTGCTTCCTTTTTAAAGTAATTTATTGTACGTTTTCACACAGCTATGGTAGGACATCGTGCTTTCTTTTTTTGCTGGGTATCAAGTGAAGGGGCAAATGAGCAATGGAACTACTGCTAGATTTTAGGCATGTGGTTTTGGAGTTCTTTGAGAGGGTAAATTTGAGAAATATGCAAACTATAGATGGAACTTTTGCAATCTGGGAAATAAAAAGCTTATATTATTGGATGTGATCATCTTCTGTCCTCTCCATTTGCCTCTCTCTCTCTCTATATGTGTCATCTTTTGTCTAATTGCACTATAATCATAAAGCGATAATGTTTGCAACTTGCAATTCTTATGAAATTGTGACTAAAAGAAAAAATACATGTGCATTAGAATGTGCTATTATCCCATTAGGGATGGAAAGAGGAACATACCTTTGAATTTCAAAGACCTTCAACATCAATGCATTAAATTGGAATCAGTTATTTAATGGGCAGAGATGGAAGAAGAAAGGATACATCTTTTTGTATACTTTCCCTTCCTTTTTTTTTGTCTTTAAATATATACTGAGTAGAATACTGTAAGAAAGTCATCTGTGAGCATTTAAGAACATCTGCAGGCAAAACTTGAAAGCAGCAGTTGTTACAGAGGTAGAATTTCCCCAGACTTTTAAAATTTCTCAGATAATTAACTACTTTAGCTAGCAACTTCAAGTCCTGAAAAATATGAAGATCATTCAGTCCTACTGAGCAAGAAAAAAAAAAAGTTTCTTGTGAGCTTGTTTCAACTGATCAATAAATACTGAAGTTACAGTAGGCAAAACTTAAGGCTAGATTGAGAAGTTTCTTTTCCTAGGGTTACTTTTTGTGAATTTTTTTATTATTCTGCTCTTTCTTCCCAAATAATGTTGTAGTCTATTTGGTTTCCACTTTGCATCAAATTTTCACATGTAAACCTTAAGTGTGTGGTCATTTCTGCATGGATGCAAGTCCTGTGAGGATGAGAATTTGCACTGAAATCAAGTTGGTCTTCCAGTCCTATGCAATCATTTCTTATAATCTCTTTGTCTCCAAAGCTGTGGGTGCAATTGCAGAACTGGGATTTCAGCATACAAAATGCTCTGTGATCCTGCAGATAAGAAGCACGTGGAAAGTATCTGTGAAACACAAATAAGAAGAAACTGAGGCTTATGTACAGATTGCATCTGTGTTCACATCCAATCTGATTTATCCTCTTCTGGTCAAAAGAACATAATAGGTAACATTATACCTCAGCCCACTGTTTTCCAGTTTAATCTGCCAGAGGGCATTTATACTGAGTGTCTAACTTCAGAAGCATCTCTATTATAATGCTACACTCTGTCTGCTACTGACAAACAAGTATTAGTGCCTGTTGCAAGCACACTGTATGAACTGTTGGGGAATGACTGTGTATTATTCAGATATTCTTAAAAATCCACCTTTAGCATAACTGTTTATTTCCAACCAGAAGAAGAGGAGGTCCTACACGTAAAGGTCCTCCTTTGGAGACATGGTATGTGTGAAGGCAGATGCAAAATAATTGTGATAATGCAGAGAGTTATTACTTATTTATGTTCCATGAGCTATATGCACGTCTCCTGCAAGGGGAAAATTCATAAAGAGAAAATGCTACTGATTGAGCTGTACAAGTCTTGAATAGCTGATTCATAACAAATTCTCTTTGCGCTTTGGTGGGATTTGTTACAAACATTTTTACTTCCCCTCTGCGTATGAAGAGGTACCCTGATGACCCCAGTGGCATGATACAAAGGCCATCCAGGTCAATGGATGGCTTTGCACTGGTTTCCGTAGGCTTTCAATATGGGCCACAGAGTGTGCAGTGCTCCCAGTGTTTAGGAGTCACCATTTTTGTCAGAAATGCATTTCCATTTAAAAATTCATTTGTGAAGAGTCATTAGTCATATGGTTTTGCTCAGATCAAGCTTTGACTTGCTATCTGTGGCATCAATATAGATGCAATTCTAAAGCGTATTTTTATGTAGGTTTCTAGGAACTGAACAGATACAACAACACAAAAGGGAGACAGGTAATGTGCATTTGAAAGCCAGCAAATGGGCATGCTAAGTAAGTAGTCATTTTCTCTTAATATTTAATAATAAATCCTATGTTCTATAGGGCTTTTATAGGACCTTGCTCTTTTATATGGTTAATTCTGGTGTTTTCAAACTTCTAAGCTGCAGTTTCCCATTCCTGGACTGATATGGGCTGATGTTTGAGATTTATTGATTAACTTTGAAGGCTGTCCTGCTATGCTATCTGAATTAGGGGAAAGAAAACTTAGGTAAGAATTATTGAATATGCATTCTAGAAAGAATGGCTGTGTACATCCAGTCAGCATGGAGGTAAAAATGGAAAAGCTGCAAAAAGCTGCATATTTCTTAAACCTGGAGGAAAACTTTTCCATTCCAGCAAACAGGCATGTGTCTACTTTTACTTCCTATTAATGCAAACCCAAAATAAAGACAATCGTAATTTTTTTCACGTAGATAATATGTGTAATGTACTTTTGCAAGAGTTGGAGGCTAGAAATGAAAGTCCCAGGAAACATTTGAGGGCAGCATGAGGAAGATTGTCCTGTCTCAGGTTCTACGTATTCCCGGACTGGTCTTGACACTTGGCTTTGAGGTGTGTTTCACTCAGTCCCCATGCTTGTCTGGAAGCAGACCAGGTGGAAAACACAAGCCAATGCCACACCATAAAACTGTCATGCTGCCAGGTAGAGCAGAAAGTTGAGCTCCATGGCCCATTCACCAGTGAGGGGCCACCCACACCATCAGCCTGGCTGTCTGTCAATCCCAACTTGCCTGTAGGCACAACTTCTCCATGCTTCTCTCTGACTACCTAGGAGACAGAAATAAAAAGTGATGAGAGAAGGGGCATGCACCTTCTCTACCCCTGAAGGCAGTATGCTGCGTGTCTCCTGCCCAGACCTGGAGATAATGATACTGCCTATTTCAGCTTTACCTTATGCCTGGATACTGCATTTGCTTTTAAAGCATTTGTTTTATTTCATTAATCGTGCATGTAATTAATATATGTGCATTGATTTGAAGAATGGATTTAATGATAAGGAAGAGGAGCTCTGCTTTCCTTTTAGGCAGAATAAGGTTTGATGGGCTGGATATGTCAGACCAGAGAAATGTGCATTTACCACAGGGGGTTATTGATTCTCCTGGGGTGCTCCTGGCTGGCAATGGTGTCTTTAAAAGATGAAAATGCTTTGGGTTTAGCATGGGACATGAGCCAGGAAAAAAGATTCATGCAAGGCATTTCCACAGAAGCAGAAATGTCAGGTAAGTAATTTTCTCATATAGTTCATGTGCTGCATCACAGAAGCAAGTATGTTCTTCAGTCCTTAAAGTTCTTGTGTTTGTGTGTGTACATTTCTGCCAGAGAACAAATGACAGACAGCACATTACCCTAGTTTGGTCCAGCAGGAAGAATCCTTACAGAGTAGCGAATGAGTCAGTAACCAGGGGGGAAGACCCATAGTGTTTTGAGTGAATCTTAATCCAGTCTAGATTTCACTATCTACGTTTCTATTTTTTTCATGAATTCGTACAAAGTATAGATGCTTTCTGTGACCATACTAATGCAAAGTGAGGGAGTGCTGGAGAATTTAATTGGACAGAAAAATAATTTGCTTTATTAAAAATTATGATTGATTTTAGCAGACATGACAGGAATCTGTGTATGCGCCTACGTTCAAGTACAAATGCTTGCACATGTATGTGTGTCTGTGTATAAAGATGTATGTCAATGTAAAAGCATATATAAATATAAATGTGCATATATACAGAGATGGGTATATTTTTTACATTTTTATATTATATACCTGTGTATGTGCTTCTGGATCACTCAAGAAGGAAACAATGGTGACATTATATGGTTTAGTTTATTTAATCATGTAGCCTGACTAGATAAAGGTAACTTGCAACCACCCATAAATGTAAAGTGCTAATTAACAAAGAAGCTAATTTACATTAATTACAGTGGAATAAATAAGGACAAAATATTTTTCATCATAAGCTTAGCAAAAGATTTCATAAGTTGCAAATCTGCAAGAAGTCTGCTTATGGGTTGTACCAAATTAAATGGAAACAACAGACTTAACCATCTGGAGCAGGTCCTGAAATTAATGTTGATGTGAACAATCTCAATAAGGAATGATTTAACAAATATACAGTACAGAAAGATAATTAAAGATGAGAAAATCTGAAAGACTTCCCTTAATTTTTAATGAAGTAATGATGAACTATTTGCCCTGTAAGGTATCACTTTCCTCTGGTGAACTCTGAGATTACCTTTGGACCAAAAATTTTTGTAAGATCTTCAGGATCCTGTGCATTACCTTCATTTTCCAACCTGTCTGACAATAATCTTAAAGAAATTTTCATCCTGAATGCTGATTTCATATCTGCTGTCATAAATTATATGGTATTTCTGACAATGGTTGTGATACTTCACCTCTGACTTTGTCAAAGAAATTATTTAGAGCATTCACTCTGAAATGTGTAAATTTATTCCAGCATTTGTACTGCATTTGCTACATTATTCACACTCTTCTACTTCACTGCTCTGAGTAACCTCTGGAAGTGAATAATTGTGTGGCTTTCTGCATCCTGGACTTTGCAAAACAGAGTTTTTTATCATTCGTGTTTGATAGAATGATGAACCTTAGGCTAGTTCCTGTATAACTGCAAAAAAGAGGCCTTTTTGCACTGAGGGAATACAAATCACAAAAAGTGTATTTTTTGGGTAGAAAAGTTACACTCGCATTTCTAGGGGTTTTTTTTTTAGGAATCATGGCCAGAATGGGCATATTGGACATAATGATCATGCCTCTTCTTTTTGGCGCTTCACAAAGAATTGTTTTTCTTTCTATGTTTTCTGCATTTTCAGTGTTAATTTACACTAATGTGCTCAGAAGAATTTTTCTCCTTAGTTACAGGTGTATACTAGACTTGTAGCTGCTGAAGAGGTTTTGCTTTCATGTGGGATGATAAACACAGGCAAATACACAGTGTCCAAGCTGTCTTATTTTACACCCAAGTTGAATTCAGTATTAGTGAGCAGTTAGTATCATTAGAAGCAATTAGCTGAGGTAATGCTCTCACTCAGCCCTGGGGAAAAAAAACCAAACACAAAACAAAACACAAAAAACTTAACAAGCCATTCTTATCCTTCTTAAAAACAAAAATAAAGATTCTAATAGCTGTAAATTGAAGTGTCATTTCAGTAAAGACTGATGTAAGTGGACAGCTTTCTCTTGTAAATCTGATTCTCAGATTGCTTCCATCAGGAGTAAACTCACTCTAATAAAATACCCATAAATACAAACTTAATTCAGTGAACCTTCTCCCAGACTCCTGAGACAGGGGTCCTGCAGTGTGCCATGTTGTTCAGTGGTCAATGGCCCATGTCTAGGTTCCTCTGATTCAAAGTTAGGCTGAAGAGCTAATGCTAGGAATTTGTTTATCTCAGGTTTCATAACTGCCTGTGGCTGTTATCACCTTCAGAAGATAAATAGCTATTGGGGTGATGGCTACTTTGTCCACTGACTACAAGGAGGGATAAGTTTGGCAAACTCCTAACTCCACACTTCTACAAAGTGTCTGAGGTTAGACTGGATTCATCATAAGGCAGCTGAACCTTTTGTTCTTTAGCTGATTCCTAGAGGAGTCTGGCTGCTGGTGTAACCCAGCATATGCTCCTCAATGCTCCTGATTGCTCTGAAGTAATAGTGTAGAAAAGCAGCTCAAATGTATTTCCACCTCCCCTCAAGTCTTTACAGCAGAAAGCTGCTCAGATCATAGAAATTTGTCAGCCTGGCTTTGCTTTGAGACAATGCCCGCTGAGATGTATGGCAACAAGAGAAGTGGCAATGAAATAATAAAATGGAAAAAATTACAATGTGCTACCTTGAATTGGTCCTCAAGTAAAAATATAGTATATTTATGCTGACTGAAGTCCATTTTATCCCATGCCCATGAAAATCAACAATTGCATCCCTTCCGTACTTTACTAACTCCAGATCCCAACTGACCTTGTCTGAATTCAAAGATTTCTATACCAGCATCATGAACAACAAGGTAAAGCAGCAGGTTTTATCCTGCTCACAAGTATCTCATCAATTTCCCTGAAGACAGAAATAGCCTATGAATTTGAGTTAAGCAAAGAAAAAGTATGAAATAAATAAAAAGAAGTGGGGGAAAAAAGGATTTTGTGATAGGGATTTAAATGTACATCCTGACAGAAACTTTTGACACATTTGAAATGGGGTACAAAGGACATGTTTTCAGAGCCCAAAAGCCAATTATATATGAGGACTGTATTTCATTACATGGCAACTACAGGTACCACATAACCAGGACAGAGCTGCTGACTTACAAGAATGAATTCCAGGGAATAGAATTCCAGGGATACAGAACACTTAAAGTAGTTAATTTTCTTCTACTGTATAAATGTTCATTCTCTAAAGAATTTCATTTGGTTATAATAGAAAAATGTTGTGATTTTGCATAAAATCTGTACATTCCTTATTTAGCAAAACACTTAATTTTAAGACATTAAAGTCTGTGAAATAATAAAATTCCAATGGGTATGAAATTATTTTTCTCATATTTATTCTCTGTTTCTTAGAAATCACTTGCAATGTATTTTCAGTTACTGGTTTTGAGACTAAAATGTATATAAATAACAATCACATCCTAAAAAAAAAGAAAAGCAAACTAATTTTAAAAGAGTGTTCTTCACTCTCTTCACTGAATCAGGCCCTTATTGTAACGTCACACTTGTAGGGTTGTAGGGTACAAGTACAGCAAGTATATAGCAGAGTTCATTTTGCAGGCTGAAAAACACTATGGATTTCTCATATGAAACAGAGGCAGGTGAAATTTTTAAGTAATTTTCTTTCTTTTTCTCTTGAACAGATAAAAGGAAAGAAGTTCACACCAGGTATGACACCTTTTACTGAAAAATATAAAATATATTGTCGTATCTATAGAACAAAATCTCCGAAGGTATTTTGTGAATCTCCACTTGTGGTGACCCATAAGTAGCTGAATGTCTGGTTGGTTAAAACCCTGATCAGGCTGGAGGAAATTCTGCTGGCCTATTTCAAAATGATTTCTAGTCCTCTCTGTTTTCCTAAAAGTGTATTTAACATTTGAATGAGCAGCTCCCTCACTAACTCTCTGCTAACTCTTTCTCCATTGTTCTTAAGGGTCACAACTACTAATAATTACTTCTGGAGAAGAAGTTTTCTGTGTGATGTGTTAAGCCTAAAAACAAAACCCAGAGAGCAGCACAATCCTCTTAGGACAGCATTATTCTGTTTTAAATTGCTCCCATCAGAAGACTTCGAATTTTGCACATATCTAGAATTGCTTTTATAATAAAAAAATAAATGTTCTATAAGTGACAGTATCATGGGAATATCAACAGCAGTGACATAAGTCTAGTCAATACTGCAATAGAAGCCAGCATTCCTTGAGCTCCTGTTTCTTCTTTTTCCTTTTACACAGTTTCTTGAGTTACCACCTGTTCTCAGCTCAGATTTATTTTTTGAAAACCATTGTTTGGTAGGTGCTATTTTAATTACATCCAGCTTCTTTCAGTGTTTGTTCATCTGAAATATAAGTTTGCCTCTGCTGATGTGCCACTACCTATATCAAGCACATTCATCACATTTAGCCTGGAGTATTCTCACTCAGACTTTCATGTTTTCACAAGGAGGTACCCATTTTTCCTTCTGATATTTATAACCTGTTCTGGATTTTTTGGAGCAATATTTGGAGCATCCATGAGGTGTTCCTTTGCTAATTATAAATAAAGTACAGCTATTAAGATTAAATTCTTTCCTAGGAAAGGTATTGCCCAAAGGACATGGAGTACAGCTATTCCACACATTGTTTGGTATCTATCACACAAAATGAAGATATACCACTGCAGAACAAGGCAAATGGGGTGGTACATTATAGGTGAGAAACATGGATTGTAAATGGTGACAAAGTGCCTTTTCTTGCCTTGAAGATATTGTATTTTATTTATGTATATGGTATATGTACTATCAAAACTGCAGCTCTTGATGCAACTGTGGCATGTCTGTTGGTACCCATTCTCTTACAGTAAACTGCAGACAAAACCTGTAGAGGCTAAAATCAATACCACAGCAATCTTGTCCCAGTCACTTCTGTTGCTGCTTTTTAAACAAAGAGAAATGTAAAAATGAGAGCAAATCCTTAAATGGCAAACAGGCATAAAAAGAAGCAGAGAAGGAATTAATCAGGTGGATTTTTTTATTCACAAAGACCTTCGTTTGTCTAGCAAATATTAACAGAAATATTATTTGTTAATCTTAAGGTTAAAAAAATAGCTTTTTAAAGAGAATTCAAGGTACATGGGGAAAAATACACTAAAGGTTGATAAGAGGGGGAAAGTAGTGTAAGATATTCTCCTGGACAAAGCAGGTGCCACAGCGCTGTTGTGAGATTTTAAAGACTGCGCCTATTGCAGCAGGGAAGTTGGTTTCACGTTATTTACACAAGCTTCCTCGTATGTAGACCTAGAAAATTAAACATAGATTTTTCATGTTTACTACAGCTAAAGTTACAATTCTCAGCTGCTCTGTGTCCAGGAGTGCTGACTGTGGGGGTTCAAGCATCGGAAAGGCGCTCTTGCTCAGAAAGATGTGGGTCACTTTGCTCCTTCCCTTTCTTTAATTTCTCTCCTTTGCGCTGTTGGGAGAGTTAGAGCAGATTTTTTGGTTCAAATAAAAGTGTACAGTGTTAACTAGGTGACATATGGGTGGATGAAACATTACTGATTGTCCACTGCAGCCAGGGAGGCCGAGTTTCCATAGAGATAAGAAGGAAAAGTGCTCCATGCAACCTAATTGGTATGCATCTCCAGATCAGGTTCATTGTGCTTTTGCTAATGACAGGGTTGTCTCAGTAATAAGGATGGTGCACTGGAGAAATTTGCTGCCTTGGTATATTTTTTTTTTCCCTGGCAGAAAACTACTTAGAGACTGTAGTCAGTAAGAAGAGTGACTGGCAGGCTGAAGGGGCTGCTTAGCAGCATATGGGGGAAGGCTGGCGCTCTGTGCCACATGCATATGGCTGCCATTAAACTCCAGCTTTGCGCTTTGTGTGTTTCTGGTCCCATGCCAGTAAGCCCACCTGCTGCAAGAATACTTGTAAAGCACAACTCAAAAGTGATTGAAAAGCTACTAGAATAAACTGTAATAACACAGTGCTTCACAGATGGGACATAATTGCAAGCTAAAGTGTACAGCCTCTGCAGTAATGAAAACACGAGCCATTAAATTAAAATCATAAGGGAAAAAACTATAAAAGTCTGTTGAATTTTTTTTTTTTTAGTTTTATTGCAAAACTTCAATTTTCTTGCCCTCATTAATCAAATACCATAAAACTACAGTGCTACTTTGTCTGAGTGAAGATTCAGGCAATTAAAATGATGAATGTAGATTAAAATGATGTAACTTTTGTTATTTACTTACTTGGATAACTTAGGCTTTGGGCAGTCTTTGATATGGAAAGCTGACATGAATCTATCAATTTGCAGATTACGGTACAGTTGGGACTTTGCACTTGGAATTCACTGGTAAATAGAACTGGTTTGCAGGAGAAAACTGTTTGTATAGATTTTCTCTCCTTAATGCTGCTTTTGCTCTTTAAGTAATTCTAATCTGATTTTTCTAAAAAAAAAAAAAAAAAATTTAAAAATCAAAACCCCCAAACTTTTAAACTGTGTAAACATACAAAACTACTTGAGCAATATCAAAGCAGTTTTAATTAGTGGTAGTGTGGTAATAATGAAATCGCTAATCTGACATGTAATTAGTTGTACGGTGTGTATGAGTGTTATGTGAAGCTGAATGGGCTCAGCAGGGCCCTAATACATTCTGGCCTCTCAAGGCGTTCTCTAGTGGAGAGAGGCCTGACAGAGCCATCTTTGTTCTGTTCCCTTTCCGTGGGTGGGCGATGCAAGGAGAAAGAAACATTTGTTTCACAGTAGTCACCGAAGTAAACAGGCTCTAAAAGCCTTTTTCATTTTTAATTATGCATTTCTCCAGCACCCATCATAGTCAAGTCCATAGGACAGGTTTTAAGTACACCGAATAATGCCTGACTGGTTAAAAATATATATAAATGTCTGCTTAAGAGAATTTTTATAAATCTAACAATTTAGTTCATCTTTAAAAGGGGGGTTTTCCTCTTTTTAAAAAAATGTGCACTTTCCTAAATGTGCTGTTTATACACAATTTTTACAGGGAGTTGCATTTGATCTAGCAAAGATTTTGGCAAACACTAGAGGTGCTAATGAGCTAAGATAAATGTTTGATCCCATCCCTTTTCTCCTCTGGAAATGACCTCGAAAAAACCCCAACAAAACCTCTCTGAAAAGATAGTATCCATTCATTAGCTGCCTCAGAACTCATAGCAATATCAGATGACTGGCATTTCTTAGTATCCCACCCATCAAAAGAAATTAATGTTTCTAAAAGACTTGCCAACAGTAAGGTATGTTGTCGTCCTCCACTTCATAGAGTACTACCAGGTTTCCTAGAAATGTTGTAAAGAATATCCATACTGTGGAGAATCTGAACAGTAACTCCTGTATGTACAACATGGGCAGCTAGAAGAAAATTATCAGCTTTATTTGCTTCCACAGAGTTATTTTTTTTCCTTAGTCAGTTGAGGCAACCAAGCATCTCTTCTCTGAATGAGATGGGTTTGATCTTGAGTAAACAGAACATAGCATGTTTTGCTCACACTTGGTAAATTTAAAGCTTGCTTGAGTGATTAGAGTCCAATTATTGCCAAGCAGCAATACCCAGGTGCAGACAAATAAACACTGAAGGCAAAGTGCTTATAATCAGTTGCTGGTTGTTATTACTACAAGTCAGACTCTAATGCTAGTGTTTATTACACAGTGAAGGTATCTTCTCTGAATCAGATAATTTAATCATTACTCTCCCACTGGTGCTCCAATGCTTGTATTTTATCAATATCTTTAGAAATAAATATTCTTGTTAACCTTTTATTATCCATAGATCCTTTCTCTTCACTTAGAGGACTGTTCCTCAGCTATGGTGTCTCCACATCATGATAGAGAGCTGTACCAGGTAGTGAGAAATCATTTCAAAAACTTGTGGAACCACGCTGTCTCCAAGTTATTTTATTTACTGCAAGCATCACATGAGATCATCAGGGACACTTGAACAGGGAATTTTCTATACAGACATTGCTTTTATCTCTTTATCCTTTAATGAAGCTCATCACTAATGAAACTAAGTAATATCTCACTTTGCAAAACTGTCCATTTATGAGGCATTGGCCCTGATATTGTGGGATGAGAATCAATAGGGATATCAAAAGATAAAATACCTACATTCTACATTCTTGAAAATGAGGTTATACTCCTTCTTTTTCATGTTTGTCCTCATGCATATGCATCTGTGCATAGAAGGAACCAGAAGTGGAAGCCTCTGAGTTGTGGAAAGGGTGGGAGCTTCTGCTTTTCTGTCTGAGACTTGATTAAAATCAAGTAAAATGTTATGTCACCTTCACTGTGCATTAATTGTGCTGGACCCAGGTAGCTGGCACATTGCAGCCGAAAAAAAAACCACAAAATATGAATTATTGTGTTTTCCACTGGAGATGTGAAGATATTAATTTTTTCACCTGATAAATGGGAATTTCTCATTTTATAGGCTTTAATTTTTGAACTGTTGAAGAACTACTTGTGTGTTTCAAAGTCACTGAAACAAAGGAAGACTCCATATTTTTCAGACTTTTTCAAACCCAGGTACTTTAACACCTCAGAAAGCTGGATCTTTATTACAAAATGCTCCACTTGTACAATGAAAGGCATTCAACATCAGGTGTTACACATTCATTTTTGTTGCGGTTATGCCAGTCCTGGCATAGCAAGGCTGTTTGCTAACAGAATTTGGCACTTTGTGAGATCAGAAAAAAAGATGTAAGGAGTAAGGTTGGTAGAAAAGAATTGCTTCTTTACAATGAAATAGTTAAAAAATATGTAGGAACCACCAAATTCTACTATAAATTATGTGATTGAATGTCCTTAAGACATTGTTCAGATTCTTCTGAAAGAGCCTTGAAGGTAATCCTAGCACCTCATAAGATGTTCAGGAATCTCTTTCTATTATGAATGCAGTGAGAACTGAGAAGATCCGATAGCACTTCACATGGTAGAAATCAGCAGTTGCTAGACCAATTAGAACTAAGTTCTGATTTCTGAGAATCTTGTTATAGAGAGGTGTTGTCCAAGACACAAGTCCTTTACTATTGGCCCTTTAACCCATTACTGACAAACTGATTGGGTTGGAGAAGAAATGGGATTACTCCCCACTAAAAAAATTGCTATTCTCAGTCAGCAAGGAGAAGGCACATTTTCTATCTTCATTTGCTTTGTATAAAATGACACAGCTAGACAAAAATAGTTTTTCCATCCTATGAAAATTTTCAAAACACACATACAAAAATTTTCCATTCCATTCTCAGCCTTAAAAAGTTGAGCATTCAATTTGTGAATTATGGAAATACGTTTTGAAACATTTGAATTGTGCATTTTAACATATTTGTAAGTTTTCATTAATTTGGAGGTTTTTTTCATGGTTGGAGATAGCTATATTTTCTATTTGTGGGTGGGTTTTTTTCTGTTTGTGCTTTGCAAAAATAGTATGCATGGGAAAAATAAATAAGGAAGTAAAAATAAGCTTCTTGCTTTTGACAGATCTGGGAGCTGCAAATTACTGGTGAAAAATGAATGTTTCCATCTTTGTGTGAACTTGGTGAAAAGCCAACATCTTCCACACAGCTGCAGAGGTGCAGGGCCAAATTAATTTGTGGTGCAGTTCAATGGAGTTCTATGAAATTACATCAGTCAGAGTTTAGTCCACATGCAACAAAAAACAGTATATAAAATGCTCATCCTGTTGAGTGGTATAAATATGAATGTATGCATAACACACATCTCATTGCTGTTGAGAAGGAACAAAAACAGATGAAGAAACCAATAAGCTTATTTTACTTCAGCTTTTTAATTACAGGTAGCCCTTGGTGCATCCTTGTTGTTTTGTTCCTTCCATGTATTGTTACACTTGAGTTCAGATATTTTCTTATATAATAGCAAAACTAGTATGGTGTACTACTGCAGAGTTTGTCTGAGAACATGTAACTGCTGTGTTGTAGGGCTTACAAACTCATTCCTTGGTCCATTGCCTCTTACTGTGGTTCACCAACCATTCAGTTGGTGTTTGTAATCCTTGAGCCCCAAAGTAGTGCAGGTTATCGGAGATGCATAGGAGTTACATTGAAAAGGCTGCTGTCATGCCCCATCTAGCACACCAATCCATGTTCCTGTTCTGAAGGAAGATGTGGGAGAGGAGACTAATAGATGCCTGAATAATGTCTTTACAATGTCTCATCATGTCTCATGTGTCTTTACAAACTGGCTAAACATTTGCCTCTAATTCTGTTCTATTTTAAGGTTGTGTGATTCTTCACTATCTCGAAGCTGTAGAAATTATAAATGAGGTGGTTAAAATTTGTCACTTTTTATCTTTCCAGACTAGATAAGGACAACAGGGAGAGCTCTGTTGTGCATAAGTAAGGCATGGTGAAACTGAGTGAGCTGGGGTTGTTCAGTTTAAAGTAAAGGAGGCCCAGGGAAGACCTTATTTCTTTCTACAATAGCCTGAAAAGAGGTTGTAGCAAGGTAAAGGTCAGTCTTCTCACAAGTAACAAGATGTATGAATGGGGTGCTCTGGGACATGTTTTAGTGATGAACCTGGCAGTATCAGTTTAATGGCTGGACTTGTTGATCCTAAATGTTTTTTCTAACTTCATTGATTCTACAATTCCACCAGTACACATTTACCCTCTAGTGGGATTTACCCTTTAGGGCAAACTGCAAGTGTTTATGGGAACTGATCACAGCTGGATCTTGCTGAGATGCTGCTGCAACTGTTTCTGAACTAGAGATACACCTACTGGCCTACTAAACACATATGAGTTCATAATACTCCAGTCTTCATAGGAATATTTTGAGGTGGGTCTGGTATTGAGTGTATCATTTGCACAAATCCCCTTTTTCTCTGCTCAGATTTTGCATAGCCATTATGTATTATCACTTCTAAAAAAACCAAGCATATAATGGTGAATCCTGACTGACCAGGTTTCAACAAGCTGGTGTGGTCCATGCAAAATTATAGTGTTGGTTTTATCTCAGCCAGTTTATTTAGAATAAGTTAGACTTATTCTGTCTTGCAGAGTTTATAAGGCATCATAAGGTCAACTGCCAAAAGCAACCAACTACTCTCACTGAGAGTTCATAGGATTGCTCCCTTGTCTTTTATAAAATGAAGATTCCCACTCCATACATACCCTTCCAAAAATACCACGTTTATCAAACTCCAGACTTTGTTCTCTTTGAGTGTTCCAGTGTTTCTAATTAGAACTGAGTTTATTACTCTAATAGCTTTTATTCATATTAGAATACCACTAAGACATAGAAAATTAGTTTTACAGTTTCTCTTTTTCAACATACTTGGAGTCTGCAGATCTACTTCAGGCAGTACTATGGATTTAATTAAATTCCAGCATTAACTCACAAAGGCTTTTTAGACCTTTACTTTGTCCCTTGGAAGTGAGTTTACATCTGGAAAATTCATTTCACAAGTAATGATTTTTAGAGCATACTAAAAGGTATTAATAATTATGGTTATTTTATATTGGACCTTTGTGACATGGCACAGATGGCTTTGATGTTTAATCAGTAGCTGTGCTTCACAGCTTATTTTCATTAGTGATTAACCTTGACTTATTATATAATGGAAGAACACAAGACAGAATCTGAAAGACAGTTTCCTTTGCTGTATCTGTGTTTGCTGTAAAACTTGGCCTCTTTTTCAAAGAAATGTGTATCCACAGCTGATCACTTCTTCTGAATGATCACAAGTAGACTTTCATTCATGATATCAGTTTATAAATAAAAATGTAGCATTTGTTTATCCAGATTAGATACTGCTGAGGTGTCAACCAACAAATCTTTAAAATATTTACTGAGAAAGCATTTTTATTTTAGAATTGTAAAGTCTTGTAATTTTTAAAGAAATAGAGAGTGTAGATATGCATCCTTTTTTGAAAAAAAATACATTGAACATGCTGAACTGTGCAAGTTAACAAGTTAGCTTCAAGCATGCATTGAAGTCTTCTCAGAAAACCTGTTTGTATTGCTTTCCAGCTTTTACCAACAAAAAAAAATCTAAAGAGTAAGACATTTGAGGTACTGTGCTGCATCCTAATCAACAACAGTAGATACCTGTCTGTGGACTTCTTTCTCTGCAGCACTGGAATTACCTGTGAGAGTCAGAACAAAAATACTTGAGGAATAAAAAGAATAAGTCAGAAAAAAGTGGTAAATATGCATTTTTCAGGCAGATATTTAAAAGTGATGGAAGAAGCAGGCACACGTATTCTGCAAGTATCATATGCCTCACTGTGTAAAATATCTGTTTAAGTCAGACTTCAGAGCTTGAACCCTGAATCTGTGTTTCTTATGTTTCATAAACTGTTGTTTTTCAAAAAAAAAGAATAGTAACTCAATAACTAGTCAGGATGGACTCTTGGATCATGAGGCAGAACTGTGTGATTTCAATATCCGAAGATGTAATACCTTTTCTTCTAAAATTTATTGTACTACTTCTCCTTAACCCCCAGTTACAGAAGGATGTGGTGAAATAAATTGTTTTCCTGTGAATGTCTGCATCCAAAAGTAAAAACAGATAAAACTTCAGTAGATCATATAGGAACCATAATTCTCAAAAACCTATTACAGTCAAACAAGCTATTTGCAGTACCTCATCTGATCTGATATCACTCTTCTCAGTAATATGGTTGAGGACCAGCATAAGCATAATTTACTGTCATTTGCCAGATTTCAGGAGTACTAATCAGACTTAAATCCAAGACATGATACAGAGACCTAAAATCCGTATTTATTCTTTACAAATAAGGGCAACTGTAACCTTACACATTCTTTGACAACTGAATAAAACCATCCCAGTCCTCAAGTGGCAGAAGAGATTGGACAGAGCTATCTTGTCTCCCCTGCTTTCATAGAAGTGGCCTGCTTTACTTCCATATTTATTCACATTCGTTGATTAACAGAAAACTCCTAATTCTCCCAGAGTGTTCAACATTTACATAAAGATGACAAGGACATTGGAAAAACAGAGTTCAAGACAAAAGCAGGCATCTATCTCTCTATGATCCCATTCTGAGCTCTAATATGTCTCTTGCTTAACAGGGGAGTCTTGCAGTTCTTCTCTGCATAGCTGAAACTGGAATTGAGATTAAAACATAGAAAATCATAGGTAAATTCAGGGTTAGCACTAAAGAAAACTTGTTTAGGATTTTCCCCACTTTTAAGAGCATGTTCCTTCAGATTCTGAAATTGCTTCCCTACTTAGGTGCTTTTGGAGTTTTAGAGGCTGCTCCATGTCCTAGCACTTCAACCCACAAAATATTTCTGACCTTCCATCTGCAGTTTTGCTTTCTGTGACTCAACTCACGTTTGGCCCTACTCACTTCCATAGCTCTGACTTCAAGGCTCTGTTGTTGTGGTTCAGTGTATTTGAAACAAAACAAAACGCCTTGGAAAGAGCTTCAACTAATAAAGGAAACAGCAGACTGCCTGCTTGACAATGCAGGTCAATTGTGAACGCATCTTAGTGTTTCTTCACTTTTTCGCCCCATTGAATTCTGATCCCAGTTCAAGGTCTCTTTCAGATTTTTATGGTTCTCCATGAGATTGATTCTACCTCTTTCAGCAATTATATTTTCCTCTGCAGAGATGACCTTCATGACAGATCTGGTCCACTAGAATCAAAAGAACTGTAACACGAATGGAAAATAGCAAAAGTGAGGCCTTGAAATAGATGATATAAATATTTATAATGAAATATATTTTAAAAATAGGCTTGAACATTATGAGAATAAAATGCAAAACTCTGACTTTTCTGTTTGGTTTTTATTCACTTTGCCACCAGCACATTTAGTCTATTACTTTTTTTTTTCCTTCCATATTCTTTATATACTTGATCTCTTGTGTGTGAAGTCGTCGTTTCCCAAGATGTAACTTGAAGAGCTTCAAACAGAAATCTGAGGAGACTGAGAAATGTTCTAGCTTTAGATGGAATTTAGATTAGATGTGAGTAAATACTTCAATCTGTGCTCATACACTGTCTCTCTATATTCCATAATTACCTAGACAATCCAACATTTATCTGCAGAACTCATGCAGGTGAGACAGCCTTAAAAGAAGAGAGTATCTTTACTTGATTTGATTATAAAGCTAAACACTCAGACCAGGCAAGGTAACAAGATCTTATAATATAGTCATTTTAGTGTTTGGACTAAATAAGATTAGATTTCAAGCCCCAGGTGCTTCAAAAATTCACATGTTAAAGATAGATTGCCACATCTTGCAGTGTCCCTGGATTCCAAATGAACTAAATACTGACATAAATATCTATTCTTTCCTGGTAAAGTTAATATTTTTCCACCCAAAAATCCACTAGGAATGGCATGTAGCAGTTCTACCATTTCACTTCAGATCTATTTTCCATTGTGAAGAGAGTGGCATTTTTATTAGGATACAATCTTACATCTGAAGAGACAATCATAAGGTAAAACAAGTGAAACACACATATGGACTAACCATATGGATGACAGTACCAATTAGTAGAGATTTTGTATTTATTTTTTATATTTTGAGCACAGGGTGAGACCTGCCTTTTTCCAGCAAGTGGCAAATTTGAATGTGAAATGTCATTAGTGCTGTTTTTCACTAATACAATTTCTTTTCTGAATAACAAAAAAACACATCAGTGTTATTTTTAATAAAAAATCCACCCTTTAATTTACATACATTTAGGGTGAAGTAAATGAAAATGCATTATGTTACCACTGTGCTATTGAATAATGAGCCTATAGGGTTCTAAATGGGAAGGAAAGTTGTTTTTCAAGCCCTGTACCCACTGTTCCCTTTACAAAGACGCCATTGTGATTAGGACACATGAACTGGGTTTCTAACAGTAAAGATCCACCTTCTGGCAGAGAGACTGGGAAATAAAGCACCCCAGTAAGCCTCCACTTCAGCAGGAGAAGCCAAGCTAACGAAGGAAGGACAGGTGGAACTGGTCCCTTGGCCTTTCAGTGACATTTACAGCCTCTGTGCAAGGACATGCTCTTTTCTTTCTGTTTCTATTTTCTCCAGTTAATCAGGTGACTTGAAAAGAAGCTAGATAAGGGTATTGTTTGCACTGACAACATCCTGATGATACTGTCAGAGGAGATCACAGGAAAATGTTCCTTTTTTGAACCAATAGAGTCATTAGGGAGAGTACTCATCACTTGAGTGCATCTAGGTTAATTACCACAGAAAATCTGGAACTGGCAGCTATAATTTTTCTGAAGAAAGTACTGCTATTTTTACTCCTCATGCTACAGAATGTCTCTTAAAGTACCTCACAGGACCCCATTTTACAGCTCAATGGTAAAATAATTTTAGAGATACAGCTTTCTGGCTGAAATTAGTGGGATACTATACACAGAAATTTAATGAAAGTACTAGCTGTGAGTTATGTACTGCATGAATGAAATTCATCTCTGTTTGCCAGGAATGATTATTCTCCTTCCCATAAATGAGCAAGCATATTTCTCTATTGCAGTGTCACTTTGGAAAAGAGAGACGTGTCAGGTTGAGATGAATGACTTATCCCTGCACAGATGTAGCAAACTGCTACATGCCTGATTCTGTTTGCTATGGTACATTATGGCACAGACTAGCCAAAAACCCTCTAGCGTGAGACAAACACAGAATGCCGGTTTTGGACCAGCATCAAAGAGAATGTAGTGGATGCCTTTTTAGGAAAACAGAGACATGGTGTAGTTTTAACTCACCCAATATTCAATGAGTGCTTATAAACCCTAACAGCGCCCATGATTTTTTAAAAGCTCCAAACAATAAAAGGTAGTTGCTTCAATGTACTGAACTTATTCAACTAATAATTCTTAGAGTACTTTTACTGTGGTGCTGTTCTCTACAGATCTCTGAAAGAGAAAATTGTGTGCATTTTTCAGCTGACTTTTTTTTTTTTCACAAAATTATTTGAGGACAGGAATGCTTTATGGCACCTGACTAACCCTGAGGTGACAGTCAGGCTCTCACTTCTATCCCATCCCACAGGTACGATCTATCCAGGGTGGTCAGTGGAACTTGGAAAGTTGCTAACATCCAGTTGCATAAACAGGATGCAAATGGGAGATATCACAGGTTCAGAGTGTGGATGGAGTTAAATTGTTAATGCACTGAATCTCATGTACTTCTCTTACCGTCTAATTTGCCTTTTTGCCATGGTAAAATTGCAAAAATATTCACTGTAAAATATTCTAGAGAACTGTTTTGATTCTGTGATAGCTACTTGTGAATTTGGTTAAAGATTACCTATAATTTCCTATAGAAATGTGGGTTGACTGCACTGCCTGCTGTAAGCAGCTCACACATATAAATTATGAATGCTTTGACCCATTCCACTTAAGTCTGACCGAGGATCTGAAGTCTCTAACTGATGAAATTCTGTCAAGTTTCTTGAAAACGTCAGCCACGTTAAAGGATATATCTGCTACAGACCAGCTAAACAGTATTATTAAACATCATAGAGTCCTCACTGGAGAGGTGAAGATGAATCAAGGCTTTAGGAGCCCAGTGTGGTCACAAAGCCACCTAATTTCTCATAAAATTTTGCTTTAGACCCATTCCTAAAATCCATTAGATAACAAAGTGCCAATAACAGCTACAGCAGGGAAAAAATATTTCCGGTTTCCAAAGCAAACATTTTAGTAATTGCCTCTCATTTATTTGTATTTTCTAATTTGCTTTACATACTACAGGGAATCCTGCAATTACCCATAGAATGTACTGTCTGTACCTTCCTGATTGAACTGCCACCTCCCCTACACTTTGTTAGAGCTGCCATTCAACGCAGCTCTGATTCAGACTCAAGGGAATAGCCTTGACACAATGCACTGAAGCCAATATTTGCAGAGAAAAGGGATAATCACTGAACAGCAGCCGAGCTCCGCGCTTCCATGTCCCGTGACCTCTTTTCTCTCCAGCCTTGGTATAAGGACTTAGTACAAGTCCCTAGGACTCCACTGTCCCCTTTCATGATCCCTCACCCTCAGGCGCAGTTCAGAGGTACTTCTGACAGGTTAATACACTTCGAGAGACAAGAGCAGTGAAATATCGCAGTCTCTTACCACTAAGGCTTCAGAGAAGGCTAAAACAGCAGTTTTATCTGCTGGTATTTACCAAGATCAACACCTGTAACTGCACACATTTAATGAAAAGTGTACACAGGAAAATAGACTTAAAAATTGAAAAGTGGTGGCTTTCTTTTGATTTTGTGCTCCACACAGGATTATTATTCATTGTTAATGATATTTCATTTCAGGTTAGTTTTCCTAAAATCCCAGTGGTGTATCACTTTCAGAAAAATTTTTACTACAAACCTACCCTTAAACTGAACTGTCCTAAAAATACCAATTTCCTTCATGATGTCCAGATGTAGGATCTTTTGTCAATTAGATGCTAATTTAAAAGAAAAAAAAATTGTCAAAGCATTGCTAAACACAAATTGTGTAAAATGCTAGTGTCAGAATACCAAAGTCACAACTTGACATCTACAATCTGGGGATTTTTTAGCATTATGCTAATAGGATCATGTTTTATTTGTGCAGTGCTATAGATTTGCTTGGTGCTTTCTAAAGAAAATATCTGACAAGTTCCTGCTAGTACTGTATCCCACATCAGGACAGTGGATCAGAAGGGGAGCATTCTAATAGGAAAAAGTAACTCAACTCCCCAAGTCCTTACCTAAAACCTGCTATTTTCAGTTATGATATTTTAAAACTCTAGAATGCAGCCTGTCCACATCTCATTCGAGAGAATTTGGTTTATGTTGTCTTGATTTTCATGAGGATGAGGAGTCTTCAATTTTCATATTACTTACCACGGAATGCCCAACCTGGGGGAAGTAAACTGTACATCCGCCTTCATCAGATCACTGCAGATATTTTTGCTCTATATGTCTATTTCCTTTCACAAAATTTCTACTGATGTGTATCAGCATTGGCCATATCATGGCATGGATGCAACAAAACAGAAGGTTCATGATGTCACTATGTTTGTATCATAACTTCCTGCAAGTCAACTGGACGTATCTTGTGTGTCAGCTCTTTGCTGGTGTTTTGCAAAGCAGAAGAGATGTATCCCTTTTCCTAGGTTAAGACTGCAAGTTAAAGGAGTACACAAATGCAGACTTTGTAGGCTGTTGATTAGTGTGTGCTTTTCATGCAGGGAAACAACAAATTCACATCTATTTTGGCCTCCCTAGGCTCTTTCAAAAGGTAAAAAAGGCAAACCTAGGAGGTAGAATTTTATGAGAAATCTACCAGCATACAAGAGAAGCTGAAAGAAGAGGGAAAAGGGATTGGGGTTTTTTTTCCTTTAAAAACTAATTAAAAAAAAAAGAAGAAAGCAGAAAACATATCCAAACTCAAACCCCAGAATATTCTGAATAAACTTCAGAAATTCACAGTGGAAGTCTTTCTGATTGCTGCAGCTGGGCTATTTTGACAGGCAATACTATTGCCAGGATGCACAGCAGCCTCCATAGTCAGGGAAAGGCTAATGTGCCTCAGAAGAAGCCCCAGGACCACAAGGATGTTGAGAACATTTGCATCAACAGCCCATCTACAGAGATGGTGCATCTTGCATGCCATATTTTCCACAAAGCAACACCATAAGATTGTATTTTAATGCTAAATACAGAAAGAAGTTATATTGAAGTTAATTTTAAAAAGTAAATATTATACCTTTTCCTGTGGATCTTTAGACAAATTTATTTCAAGTGAAATGCACAATTCTTGAAAAATTTACATTGTTCAAAACTATTAAAGCATTGTTAATGCTTTAATACTTTTTTACTGAATGCTTAAATATTTTTTACTGACCAATACTACATTATTTTTATTTCCAGAACACCTGGTACAAAATACAAACTTGATTTGACAGTAACATATATTTTTCCATGAATCTTTCATGCTATCAGAGGGCAGCAATTATGAGAGGTGAGAAAGGTCAAAAGTTTACCTAATATAATGAATAGATTTAGTACCATAAACTTTCCACTGAACAAGGAGTCAAACAAGTCTATGGGCTGTTTTTGCAACTTTGGCTCTAACAGCTTTAATGGAACTTCTGTACACAATATAATGCACTTATTTTACTGACTTTCAGATATTTCATCAAGAGCAGAGGTTAAATTTCTCAGTATTTGCAGCAGAGATCTCTCATTTTCATGGTTCTGAGCATAATGGAAGTAAATAAAGTATTTTAATGTTTCAGTTACTTCTTATGAGCTTCTAGGTCATTTTTAAGGAAGTGAAAAATATCATAAATTTGAGGTTATCCCTCCCCTATTACTCCTGCTCCCCTACTTTACTTTAGTATCCTAATGGTTAGAGAGCAACATTCTTTGGGACATCATAAAAACTTTCTGAGAATAGTAAAATAAAACTCTGATATGATATAATTGCTTTCAACTATTTCCTCACTTTGTATTTATTGATTTATGGTATTAGAAGATGTTAAAAATAAAATCTTATACATATGTAGTTAAGTATGTTTATGTATTTTATTTTAAGATGTATTTTATTTTATGACCTTCTTCTGGCACAAGAATGCCAGGTCCCACAATACTCCCACTAATACTTTTTTCACCTGAAGCTGTTGGAAGTTTTCCCACTGAAGCCTGGTCAGAGCCCTTATAATTGGATAACTGAAAGTGGCGTACGTGTCCTACATACTGGCAGGTTACCTAGGAGAGATGGTAGCAAAGCATCATAATTATATGTATCAGTTACTGTGTTATGTTATTGAGAGTCATTGGTAGAAACTGTATGTACAGGATATTTCTAATTATCCCTTCAGTTTGGTAGCCTGTATAAAGCACTGGCAGAAATCTGTGCCTCTTTTTCCTTTACTCTCCCTGTCAGAGTGAACTTTATCTGTCACAATCCCTATTAGCATTGCTGGAATTCAGTGTATTCGTCTCACAGTATTTTTATGCCTTCTGAGGTGAATAAGGATGTTTTCTGTTTAACAGCAGCTCAGAATATACTGGGGTTTTATTTTCTTCTAAGTTTTTATAACAGATTGAATTGTGACATGCTTTAAAGTTAATGAGACAATTAGCATTTTCATTCTGCCCTGAAAACATAAGAACTTTAAAACAAAGGTAACACTTATTCTACCTGCTTCATGGTTTGATTGTGTTAAAAAGTAGGAGCTCACCTCTAACAAAAGGTTATTTGCTATAAAGTTCGTGCTTTCTCTGATACACATTTTCTGGGTACTTCAGATAAAACTGTCTCAAATATTGTCAAAAATACATCACCACCAGTACTGCTGACTGGAGGGAAATTACCTTTGACTTGTACTGAGGTTGTCTGTATGCTCTCTCTTATTCTCTGTTTCTCTTTGAGTTGTCAGAAATTATTGCATAATTAGTATTCCAATTGCTCGAGAGACCTTGAAGCAGCTTTCCTTGAGCTTTTCTATTTTGAACTTCTCAGAAACAGCACAATGAAAAAAGAAAATGTATACTAGAGATTATTTTCCTAAAACCTGTTCAACAGGTGGAGCTCTATGCTGCAAAATAGAGTTCAGAAATGAAACCAGTATGCTAAGATGTTTGTTGAATCCTTTTCAAAGTCATAGAGAATACCACACCTGTACCAAACACATGTTCTTTTCAAGTTTTGGGAATAATCTTTCTTCAGTTTCCCTGGATTGAGGCAAGAAAAACAGATTTCAAGAAGGCTTGATGTGACTTTCAGTCTTTTTTCACTAGTGAGAAGAGGTTCAGCAAGCTTTGCTCTGCTCCCCCATAGAAATTGAAGGAGTAATAAACTGAGTTGGGAAATCCTGGATATCACACAGCTGGTGCTCAGCATTGTATTACTGGCAAAACATAATGCTGCATCAAATATTTATTAATCAGTTATCCTTACAGCATTTCTTCTTGCTATTAGTGAAAGAAGTTGGGGTGCCAAAAAACTCACAAAAGGCAGTATAATAAAAGAGAGAAATAGCACTTGCTCTGTCTTCTTCTCTCTTTCATTGCCAGTTTTCACCAGTGTCCCTCAAAGGGAGAAACAAAGATCTCTGACTATCTGCAGATACTCATTCTTCTTCCTCAGCCCAGAGGGCTATTTGACCAAATACACTGAAAATACAGTTGAAAACATCATTACTGGCACATTGGAAGATATTTTATTTGCTCATGCCAAAGGATAGGGAATAAATAATCTAGTGCACTCCCTTTCTAGCCCACTTCTGCAGAAGTAAAGATATTATTTCAGTAAGAGGAAGTAATATATATGCACCTACTGTGACATAAAAATACATAGAGAAAAGGGAGTGGGTGATACTTATAGCAGACAAGACAGATATTTATTACCCACTCTTCTACAGTGTTGTACCGATTTCCTACTACATCTATTCACAAAAGTACATTTGAGCTTTATCAAGCAGTTAAATAGTGGTCACTAGAGGAGTACTTTTTCACAACAGGAGTAATTTTTTATCATGAGTTACTTGCCATTCTTTAACCTTTTAGGAGGTTTTCTTCACCTCATAATTTTTCTTCCTGCATTAGTGCAGACTGTGCCAGATTTGCTTGCCTTTCCTCAGACTAATGGAACTTGTGAAAATTCTTGGGAGTATATCCTATGCTCTATGTCACAAAGACACAGAACAATGTCTTATCATTTAATCCTCATAATTATCTGCCTTTATTAGTTACAGGCTTACTGAAACTTCATAGTTGTATAACTGAGCATGCCACAGTTAGAAGGTTTTACTCATGCTGGGCAAGGGACGAATGATGTAGATATTTCAGTTGCATTATGATGACCAGTGCTCCTCTTTTCCCAGTGAGTTCAGATTTATAGACTTGTGCAGTTTGGAATTTTTATGTTCCTTTTGACTTTCATCTTATAATGCCAAGCAATGTTACCTGTGAGAAGGTCCTGTGTAAGAACTGTGTAAGTACCCAAAAAGTCCAGTTGTAAATTACCCAAGGCTCAGGCAAGCAGGTGCAATGACCAAATAGCTGGAAGGAGTACTGTAGTTAAGTAAAACAAGTTCTTGCATGCATGAAGATGCTTTGTGGCACTACAGAATATAGTTTCTAGATGCTTCTCTTGAACTTATAGATGTGTTGAGATGGAAGTGACCTTCAAAGTTTATCTAGTCCAATCCTCCTGCATTGAGCAGGGACATGTAGCACTAGAAAAGGATTGCCATGGGCTGTGATTATCTGTCACAACTGCTTCTAGCAACCAGCCCTCCTTTAAGCTGAACATAGGAAAGGATCAAAGTAAATGTCTCTGTCCCACAGAGCAATTGAATATTTGAACATAGGGCTTCATGAAATTCTGTTTAAACAGGTATGGAGAGGAGGGAGAGATAAAGGACATGGAAGCCTGGAAGGGAAATACTAGACACAGGCCAAATAGACTTAGAGAAACGATGAGAGAAGACTTTATGATCTGGGAAGTAAGTCATTGAGATGGTATCAGATCTGTGAGAGAAAACTGCCTTTAAGTCATCCACCTCTCCTGGATTTAGACTGGTCTGTGTGACAAGTGAAAAAATGCATCAAAGCAATATCTGAATCAGTCTCACATACACAGTTTCTGCAACTGTTGTAGTATGTTGTTCCACCCATGTAATGGCAGTGTTGTCATGACAGTGTTGTCTAGTATTAGACAGGGGTAACTAGCATCCAGCCATGAAATGAGACATTCTTCAGGTCCACAGATGTCTTGCCTACTCAGATGGGATATCCTCCAATGTGATTTCTCATCAGGAACACATGTTTGAGTTGGTTAGCAGTGAGTAAAATAGCTGTATGTCTGTGCTAGAAAGTTAATATTGGAAGTATGTTTCAATTTTTGTCTATGATTCAAATTATAAGATTCCTGGCCATTATTTTAAGTTGATGAAAATAACCAAGGGCACTAAACTGTAGTTAAATCTCAATAGCAGAGGAACAGTGATATTCCTTTTCTATCTTCTCTTTGTCAGATTTTTTCCCCAGTTTTTCCTTCAAAATGAATGTACTTAGTGATGTACTTCCCTTTTGATCAACAATTTCCTACCGTTACCTAGAGCAAAACTGTAAAATTTCCTCAGCTGGATTTTTTTTCATTTTGCCTTAGTAATTTATAAGTAAATTACATTTGCTATCATGATATCTGGTCTTTGCTTTCAATGATTCTAAGTTCTTTAAAATTAAATGGTCACCTAAAAGGAGTTTAAGGAAATCACAAAGAAATCATAGGCTGGGTCACACAAATTGAGTGCATGGGTTAATCCCAATTTTCAAAAAGACCAGTTTTAGGCAGCTTCCCTTGGCATCTTTCAGTATCAATAGGAGCTGTGCAATCTGAGATAGCCTTTTGAAAATTGAAGCTATACTGGTATAAAAATGAACTAGTACCAATTTCTGCAGGACTGGAGGCTATATGAATGAACTATAAAATCACTTGTAATTTGGATGTGAAAAAGTGAAATGTTTCAGAAAAGCTGCAGTAAATAATTTTTAAATTTCTGACTTTTTTGGCTGAAACTGTCAGCTGAATTTAAGTTGCAAACATACTTGCTTTCTTAGAAACTCTTTGTTCAGAATCATTATGTTGTGGTCACAAAATTTATTTGCTCCTTTGAAAATGTGTATTCTTAATTTTCAGCCTTAATTCTTATTAAGAATTTCAAAATTGTTTATTTCAAATTTGTTCCTTTTCCAAACAATAATTTCGATTTTCCTACAAGAAATTGGACGGGGGGAATGAAATAAAATCTAAATTAAAGATAAACTCTCTTTTAACTTTATTGAATCATAAGCCAATTTTTCCAGAATTAAGAACTTTGTTTTTTACTAGATTCTATTATGGATAGTCAGCAGTTACATTGATAGAGTTTATAAATTATAATTTCAGAGTGAAATGAGAATTCATTATGGTGTGAAACAGGAGAACAAATCACTAAGCAATGTAATCTTTTAATTTTTAACTGTTTAGCTTAAAAGATACACCTATCATAATAAAGAAGAGTATCATTGAAGCCACAGTTGACTTCAAACACATGTGGTATTAACCTCACATAATGAGCATTGCTTTAACTGGCAGGAGAAACTACACTAAATAGGTGGTAAGCTACAATTGGCCTCCTAAAAAATCATGGCCCTTAACTTTAATTCATCCTTTGCATCAGTTTCTTACATTTAAGAATGCTTATTATTAGTTCTTCTTGCTGTGCTCCTCTCAGTTCTGCGCTGCTAATCAGCTGTGAGTCTGACGTTCTCTAATACAGCCTCCTCTGCTGATGCTAAATTTGCTAGAATTGCCTCCACCCACTGTCCTCCCAGTCCTGTAATAACTGCACTTACACCACACTTTATTACACTATATAATATCTCTTTTCAAGTATTTTCCAATTATGTCTCCTAAGCCAAAAGATTTTCTGAATAAGATTCTGGCATTCTTCCTAAAAGCCTGATAATATTGGTAGTAAAATAGAAATCAGGGGGGGTTTTTTTGTTTGTTTGGTTGGTTGGTTGCTTGGGGTTTTTTTATCTCTGTTTACCAGTCTTCAATTTAGTTGATTTAGAACATAAGGATTTTTGCTGCATTCACTGATGTTCATGTATCTGGACATGAGTTCTCTGTCTATTTTGCATGCATATAGGAACATGAGTGTTTGTGAATGTGTGCACAGAACACAATCTTTCTTGTAAGGGATGAATAGATCTTTAAGTGTATATTGGTGCAGCCAGATGCAGGCAGTTATATGCTCACCTGTCTGCTTTGCAACATGGCCATGTTCCCAGTGGGGTTTATCAGCTCGGGCATGATGCCATGCTTGTACAGATATACAAGTCATGTGCTATAGCTTATTCATTTCCAGGCAGCTGAGAGCAAGAAAAGGAAAATTTGCACATTCAGGTGTAGCCCTAAAATTTCTGAAAACCACATTTTTTAAGATACTTCTTTACCCTTTGGTTATGTTGTATGTGAGGCTGACAAAATTTTCTGCTCTACCCACCTGAATTGTAAAATTTTGATACAGAAAAAAAAAAAGTAAATTTTTATTCTGAAAGGAGAATACATTTCTTCTTACATCTTTAGCTTGAAAGCTCCATGGAGATCTCGCTGTGGCCTCCTGATACCTGAAGGGGCTACAGGAAAGCTATTTGCTAGGGCACGGAGCCACACAACAAGGGACAGTGGTTTGAAACTAGAGTAGAACAGGGTTAGGTGGGACATCAGGAAGAAGTTTTCCCCCATGAGGGTGGTGAGACACTGAGAGGTTGCCCAGAGAGGTTGTGGATGCCCCCTCAATCCCATCCAGGTCAGGCTGGATGAGGCATTGAGCAACCTGTTCTACTAGGAGGTGTCCCTGCCCATGGCAGGGGGTTGGAATTAGATGATCTTGAAGGTCCCTTCCAACCCAAACCATTCTATGATTCTATGATTCTATTTCTCTTGCTGACATATTTTGGGGAGGATTTCCTTGCCACTTACCTCTTCAGCTGTTGTCTGACCCATTCTCTCAGTTGACTGCAAAAGATAAAATTAGTTCAATGAGAAGCCATGACGTCCTGCTAATAATTAGTTTGTTTCAGTGGTTGTGATCAAAGCTGATTTTTTTTTTAGGACGGTGACAATGACCATTGCTCTGGATATCAGGGAGGAATGCTCTTTTCAGTCCCATATGTGCCAGGGAAAATGTGGAGTCAGTGAAGTTGAGGGGCTGAATTATTAGTAAGAATTGTAAAAGCACCACTCTAAGATTGCTTCATAAGAAAATAAGGAAGAAAATGATCAGTCTGAGCAGTTTGAAATAATTTTGAACTAACATTGTGGTATTGACTTGCATGCAGAGGCATTTTGTGTCACTTCCAAGTAATTTTTAGAACTGGCCAGAAGTTCTCTTTTGTTTTTCATGGGAAATGTTTCCTCTTACTAAGTGTGGAATAGAAGAATGCCAAAATTTCTTTCTGAAAATATTTTTTAGTTATTGAGACATTGATTGAATAATTGTGCTTTGATAAGAATGAAGCATTGAATTTTCAATAAAATAAAACATTTTGTTGATTTTTCTAACAAAGCATATAGGTAATGAATGAATCAGTGCTTTCTGGTATATTTCTGTTAGTACTGATCAGCTCTAGGCATTGCTAGAAAGATTAATTTGCTGTAATAATTTCTGGTTCCTCATGCTTACACTTACCTCTACCACTCAGAATTGAACTAAGTATTTCCTGGTGTCCATAGAAATCTGTTGTTCCACTAGGTTTAGTGACTGCAAAAAAATATTCTTCTAAGCTGTATCATTGGATAGTCAAATAATGGAAAATATATGTTTTACATATGCCTTTTACAAGTTCTTTTTAAGTGAATAAGTTATCTCACAATTTCTCAATAGAATTTATTTTTACATTGATTAATACAAGTAGCAAATCCACAAAGTTTGACTTCGAGAACAACTGCAGCATTTTTGAGTTTCTCACTGAGGGATAGTTTTTAATGCTACATTTTTGTATGCTAAGTAATCCATACAGATACAGTCTATTGTGTTCTCTTTAAATAATTCTGATATCTTGACATTTTCAGTATGGAACATGTTCCTGAATTTCCGTGATTTATCCCACAAGGTTAGAAGAAACTTTCAGCCACCTGCTGGAATCTCTGAAAGAAAATTTCTTCCTATCTTCTGTTCATCTTTCACAATTTGGTCACAGAAGGAATGACTCTTACAATATTCATAGATTACAAAATGCTGATACAAATGTTCATCTAAAGTGAAGTACACTAGTAATGGTCTGCAAGTCAATTGAGCTGTTCCCATGCTTAGTCAGGCAAATGCTAGAGCCCTTCATTGGATCAAGGCATAGGAAATTGCTGCTATATAAAAAAGTAGTGTACAAATCCGTCCTTTCTGCTGGGTTGTTTATAATTACTTGTCTACAACCTTTAAACCTTTTACTTCTGTAGATCAAATTTTACATCCTTGCTTATAATCCAGGAGAAGATTTTTTTTGTCAGATTTCTATCCTCTTAAGAAAGAAAGGAACAGAAAGAAAAAGTATTTTTCTATCATTAAATAATCCAGGAGAAGATCTTCTGAACAGATACAGGATACATATGATAAATTACAGAAATTAGCAGAGCTGTCCCTTCTTAGAAAGCTGTGAGCAGTCTGTAACCAACCTCATATTGAGGAGGAGCTTGTAATAACCAAGAGTTCTGACCTTCTGTGCTGGCATTCTCCTCCTACTTCCACACCAAGAACAAATCTTCCACTTTCTCTTGTAGAGTGACTGGCAAGAGTATTTACTGTTTCCATCCAGAGACATGGTAGAGGCCTTCCCACATTCAAAAATAATCTGAAACATCAGCATTCAAGGCATTTGTTAATGTGCTGATGGATTCAGACCTTATGTTATGGATATGCTGTGACATTAACAAAAAGCAGGAACTGACAATAACTTTTTTTAGGCCACTTGCAGTTACACACTGAATAGAACTGGTTGAGTTATCAGCTTACACGTCCTGGTGTAATTACATAAACCCATCCCAGTTTGTCATCACCACAGGTGTCTGTGCATTGGCAAGATAAGGAGATTAGCCTTAACTCTTTAAAGCTAAAATAAGCATCTAAACCTGTGTACTGGAAAAACTCACATTTCTGTGAATATTTCTAAAAGATGCTCCAAGCTGTCCAAGCTGACAGCAGATTCAACCAGCACTGGTGACTTACAGGTCATATTTCTAGATTTCTTTGCAAGCAGGATGGCTATAAATTTTCTTTCGCTGTGGAAATTTAAATTCTGAGATATTGTGAAAATTTACATTTCACAAGGATAGATTCACCTACCCATCATGGACCTCCAATATTATGTATTGCAGGTTCCTTACCTTGGCCAAGATATTTGTAGTAGGTTGTCAGGTGCAGCTTAATTCCTATAGGTGATCCTGTAGCTACCCTTGTAGATAATACCCCAAATGGTATTTGGGGGTGAAGCCAAATCTCATGTGAAGTCTACACGTTTTGGCCATATCTCATTTGCAGTGATTCCAGGAGGAGAAGCTCTTGCTGTAACTCCATACTGCAACATGCTGATGGCAGTGCAGGACACTCTAGGGCTACAAGTGTTCAAATCTGCATATTTTATTGCTTTGTGCTCTGCTCCACATCCACAGAGTTGGGTTGGAGGTAGCAAATGGCAAGTTCAACCTGATGCTTCGTAACAGTAGAGTGGACACTGTAAAGGCTGCTGTATTTGTACCATAGTATGATAGTATATGGAGAGTATCCAGTGGCAATTGACTCTAATTATATCACAAACATAATTACAACAGCAGTTAAATGAATATTGTTATTGTCTGTTAATGACTGTTAAAAAAGTTGTCTGTACCATATTTTAGGTTATGGTATGAATAGTTTGAAGGAGGCACCACTACTTCACACCCACAGTAGTGAAGTCAGACCATGAGCAAACAACTCTGGACTGATTCACTTTTTTACTTAGCTGTTTCAATAAATGTTTGCAGGGGCATTTTTCTGTATTTATTTGGAAATACACAACATCTGCAACCCTTACAGGGCCTTGGATTTGCTTTACTTCACGTCCATTTATATTACTGCTCTTCTATGCTCAAGGGTTACCTCTTAAAAGTATGAAGTATCAAGGAAAGTAGTCAGGTTGTCTATACATTTTTTTTAAAGTGAATAGAAGTGTCTTTTAAACATGAATTCTCTCTGTGAATTCTGCCTGTGAATTAGCATGCGGAGCTACGCAAGCTTTGTGGTACAGACAGCAGAGGAAACTAGTACTGGGAACAAGCTGCAGTCAGTGTGGGAGAAGGCTAACTGCAGGAAGAGGACTGTGCAAGAAAAGAGAATGAAAAGCAGTTTCCAAAAGGGAGAGAAATGGGAATAAGAGAGGCAGTAGCAACAGTGACAGGGTGAAGGTGAAGAGGGGAGAACAGCTGCTTTTCCCCCTGATGTCCTGACTGAGTTTTTTCACAGAAATGCCCATGTTTTTTGAGCATATTGATTCTGTGACCCTCTTTAGCTGTTTGAACTCTCTATTGGAAAGAGTCAAATTCAATCCAAATCTGCTTCTGGGATCTGTATTATTTTGCATTCCCTTGAGGTCTGAAGGAAACAGAAAAGACAAATGGTGTGATAATCACAGACCACACAAGGAAAAAAACCCAAATAGGGGTGAAACAGCCTGGGAGAAAGGTCTGGTTTTCAGATACTGCCAATGTGATGGTCAAATTTCTTCACATGTAATTTAAGGTGTTATGGGGTATGGAATTGATTTATTTGTTTCAATTGCTATTTTCAACTCACCTTTGACAGCACCAGAAAAAGCTTTTTTTGTTCTAACAAATCTACACAAAGCTGGACTCTAAAACCACCACTCAGAAGTGGTGTGATGAGGTCAATAATTTTAAAAAGGCACATGTATATATGTATATATAATTTTTGACTCCTTAACTTTTTTCCAGGAAGGGGACTTTTTCCTATATGTTTTGTTCAGGTGAAAAGATAATCCTGGAGATACAAGTTACTGCTTTGCTCCTGACTGCCTATAGCCCAAGTGGTGCAATTTGTGCAGGTGAAGGGCTTTCTCCTCCTGGAATCTGAGCAATTGGATCTCACACTTCTATTATAGTATCAGCATGTGCAAAACAGTTCCTTGGGAATCCCACCTCAGCTAGAATACACCGGCACAGCTGTGAACTGTAACTGATCCATGGAGGTGTGAACTCCTATGGAATTAAGCTACATTAGCACGGCAAAACCATTTAAATGTGAACACAGTGTAAATAAATAACATAGTGCTTCTTGGAGAGAGGGACAGTAGAACTTGGAAAGAGAAAGGAATGTTGGCTTAATTGGCTATTTAATGATTATCTGTTTTCTTCTTCTTCTTTTTCTTCTTCCTCCCTTTTTTAATCCAAACAGAAAGGTTAATCTAACTATACATTTAAGGCTTTTAAAGGCTCCATTACAAGACTTATTATGCTAAAAGAAACATACCTGGCATGCTGCAGTTTTCTAAATGTATCAGCGATGCATGTAATGATTCACTTAAACCATCATGGTCAGAATTCTTTTACATTATTTCTATGTAAATTGGTTGCTTCACAATTACTATAATATGTGTGAAATTCCACTTATTATTTCTTTTAACATGGAAACTTTTATCACTTAACTTCAACTCACTGGACAGAATATTTGAACCATTTGCAGTCATTAGAGCATTTTTGTTTGGTCAAAACCCTTGTGGGATTATACTTTGGAAAAATAGCATGAATTACATTCAATGCAACTGAATGGCAATTTTAAATATATAAGGGACATCAGGAGTGCTCATCATTATACTTAGAATTCAATGTTATATTTTATCTGTTATGGACTTCTTTTTACATTTGCATCTTTTATCTTCAAGAGACATATTTCGGCATATGACATAATAAAGCCATAATCTATATAGAAAAGGCTATCTGGTGAAGTAAATCTACCTTTTCATGTTCTGGAGGAGCAATTTAAAACACTAGCTGGAGTCAAAAGGTTTTTAGCTTCACATTAGTAATCAGGAGATATTTCCATATATGCTAGGAATCACTGAGTGAACTGGTGCAGCAGGAAGTGTCCTCTGTTTAAAATGGTGTGATGTTCTTGGTTGCTAATCTTGAGACTTGACACAAGGTAAATCAAAACTTTCTGAAATTCCCAAAAGTCCCAATTCATATCAGGATGAATGCAGAAGAAAAAAGAATGCCCCCACAATTCAGGCAATCTATTCAACTGCAGGAAACTCTGTTTTGAAAGTCTGCTTTGCTGCTCTCCAACAGGCAGAATAGCCTGCCGTGTTGCCTGTTGGCTCTTCTGAGTGGATATCTCTGGCTGCAGATATTTACTGGAATAAGGACTTGAAGTTTAGATGCCTTGAGATTCCTCTCACAGCTTGCTTTACATAGTATTATTTACAGACTTTTGAAGAGCTCAAAGAGTTTTGGTATTAGAAAGAGGTATCAAACTAGAATATCCAAGAAGTTTTCAAGGAGGTGGTATAGATGCATATCTTCCATGATCCAGCTGTAGCAGGATGTTGATTTTTGTCTAGTCTGGCGATCTTTCCTTAAAACTTTCTCCCATCATCTTCCAACACAAAAAAATTAACCTGCCATTTTGGGAGAGTTAGTATTTTCCATCTCTGTTTCTTCTGTCTTGAAGACTTCTCAATCTCTTTCTGCTATAACCACATAATAAATTTTTTTCAAGTCTGAGATTATTAAATTTTAATGAGACAATGGAGCGTGTTTTTTTTGGTTTTTCATGTGAAGATGCTGGTTTTGAGATAAACAGATAAGTCATTATATCAGTGCTCTAGTTTTTAATCCTAAGTGAACTAAGTGAAATTCTTTTAATTTCAGTGAAAATGCTCCCAGTTAAAAATACATGTTCTATTCCCAGGAGGAGTGTTCCAACCATTCCACCACTGCTCTTCTAACACTCATTTCCAGAAATGAGTCTACTTGAGCTCACAGAGCTGTGTGCCTTTCATTTCAGCATCAAAACACAGAAGACACTTTAAAAACATGGCTTTTTACAAGAAAGGTGAAGAATCATAACCTGGGCCCAGGCATAGGGGTCAGAATATGCTGAGTTCTTTCCTTAGATTTGACACTCTTTCTTCTATAGCTTTCAGTTAAGAAACCTATGCCTCAGTTTCCTTTAAAGCAAAGGCATTTTAAAAGGTGATAAAAGCTCTCCTTCTTTTTGACATGACAAACATCTGGAAATAATTTTTATTTTGTTGTTTCAACAGTTCTTTGTGTCTCTGTAACACAGATACAGACAGTGAAAAATAAGATTAACACAACATAGATATTTTTCTTGGTTTCAAATAAAAGCCTAATTTTGTATTTCAATTACTATTTGCAACACAATTTTGGGATGATTTTATTAAGTGGCTTGAGTGAGACAAACTGAATTTTCTAAGGGGCATTTTGTATGTTTTTTTATATTTAACTTAATGAATATCTGTAATATATAAACAAATACCTATAGCTACAAGTGCTGCACATGCTGCATATTTTAACTGTGATTCTTAAAAGACCTATTTGAAGTTTAAGTTGACTATAAAATCCAGAATAAATTAACTCAAATAATGTTTTAAGCATGCCTTCTACCACCATTTTTAAGAACAATCTACACTTGAGCTACTGTGCATGTTTATGGCATTATTTTAGATACACACATACATGTTTAAAAATGCACCATTCTATATATTTGCTTTCTATATTCACTATGTTTTTACCTCACACATAAAAATGTAAAATGAGTTCTCACTTAGAATTTTTCTTGTGATACTAAGCTACCTGGGAAATACTGCATAGTATATCTCCCTGCGATGCAATTATCAGCTATTTAAATAGATATAGTTAAAAGCAGTAGAGACTTAAGTTTCATCATAACTCATATTGGAATTAATGACTGCTCTAAGATGTTGGTTTGGAGGACAGAGACTGAGCAGTGCTGTTACAGAGAATAAGCCACTGGCAAGTCAAGCAATTCACTGAGGGCAGAGTGATTAGCCACAAGGAGCACTTACAATGTGCACTGGTAATTTAGGTAATTGTATTGCAGGGTTTGTAGACCGGTGAATTACAGAGATCTTTTTAAAAATATATATTGTGCAATTTGAATATATCCTGAAGAGATACCAGGAAGAGTCAGCCATCAAGTAATTCAGATGAGATAAAGCATTTCAGATGTATACTGTTTGGAAAAACATGTAGAAGGCAGCATGCAATAAAACTATAGCATATGTGTTTATCAGAAGAACTTCTTCACTAGTATGTTAGGCATTTAGAGATCCCAAAAGACAGAAATTTCCTGCAGGTAGTTAGAAGCAGAACCAAATAAGGGAAGAAACGTTAAGAAGGTGGTTTCATTGGAATACCATGCTATATTGACTTATATTCTCATTTTTAAATATATGATGCAGCCACACCTAACCTAGCAAAAAACACCCCACAACCTTATATTTATTTCCTTTTTTGCACTGCATATTTTCAAAGGCCTCATATAGTTAACATTATAATATAGTTGGTTGCTACAAATAATCTGCACTGATTATAGGAAAACTGTCAGTGTCTGTTCAAGGTCTGAAAAGGCTGCAGCAAATAGCTTTTCTCTTTGCCATGGAGACTGGGGTCTGTTTTTACGGTTACTCTGGTAACCAAAGCCTTTCTGGTGCTAGTCCTTTTCAGTTACTTTCGCTATTAAACCCTCCAGTTGAGACAAAAGGAAGGCAGTATGCAGACACTTCCCCATAAAGCAAATCTCAGGGCTAAAATTGAGCAAAACTTGTAATAAAGGAAATAAAAGCCTCTCCTAATCAGCTGGTTACATTGTAGCTGTGAGGTGCTTGTGTGCTTGCCTACATGGGGGAAGCTGGGGTCTGGTGTGTTTGAATTTTAATCTGATTATTATAGGACTAGAAAATGGGTTAGTCATCTTCAGTGCTGTTTCAAGGAACATGGTTTCTCAAACCTGTGACCCTCACAGTGCAAAAGGCATCAGTTTTCAAAGTTCGCAGTTGGTGGGAAGAATTTTTTTTAAGGTGAGGATTCTGGCATTGCTTAGGGTGATGGGTATTAAAATAATCAAAAGTAGAGATTGCAGAATGCTGCCCCCAGAGTCATGGATTTGCTATGTGGCATTAATGAAGCTTCACAAGGAGTGGGGTGCTTCAGGAAACAAAGTCAAAAAGATGGATGCTGACCTGAAAAGCTTATTATCATCAAGATAATAAAATATCCAATTCAGTGATCAATTCCATGAAGCTGATTACAGATGGCTGGCAACAGCAGCAACAAAACAATAGAAGGCTGAGTTGTAAAATGTTTAACAGCAAAGATGGTAGTAAGTTTCACTTTTGCTTGGAATCAAGTGTAGGCAGACTCACAAATTTTTTTGTTTTTCAAAAAAGTAATGTTGTCACCTTAGGTAAGGACTTATTGTGGCAAGGATTTACCCTCCCTACATATTTTGGTTTGAGTTTTCTACTCCAAATAATGAGGACTTTTCTCTCTGGAAGAAACTAAATAGACCGCAAATAATATGCTTCACAACTGAACAATCCATTCTTGCTTTAACATGGTCAAACTAAGTAACTCTAAACACTGCAATACCCATGGTGATAAAACACTTTTGAGCTGGAAATTATTCAATTATTTTTCATTAGAACTATTAAATGTGTCACACAGAAATTCCCTATTGCTGCTTTTGCCCACGTAGGTTACCAAGTTTTAAAAAAAGAACAACTTTGCCCTATCAGAAGAGAGTTCAAACTAAAATGCCACAGAATTTAGCAACTAAATTATGAACAAATGGTATTTATTAAGATCGGAAAACACCTGCAGAATTCAAAAAACTTCAGTATCTGTTCATCCATAAATTAAGTGCAGGATCAGAATGCTGGACTGATTTCCATTTCATCAGATTTATGCATTTCGATGCTCATTTAAATGTATAGGCATAATATTAAAATTGTAAATATAAGGTTTTCTGAGGCCACTGCTTGATGTGAGCCTCACTACTAGAAAGAGCAAGTACTGATTCCTGATGCCAGGTGTGCAGCCAATAACCAGATGTTTCCAAGCTATGAAATGAAATATATTAAACACCCCTTTTATTCTATTTTCTGGAGAAGCCAGGTGTCAGAGGGATAAGGGCAGAAAAGTATGTCTCTGAGATGGCTGGCATCAGAAGGAAGTTGACTGTTGCTAAATTGGCTGCAGTTACTGATCAAAGGAACTAGTTGACATTTGAGCTGAAAGTAGATCCCACCCTTTTGTCTTGTTTGGCACAATGTTTCCAGAACTAATGGGTTCAAGTGAAACTTTTGGCCAAATTTGTCCCCAACCGTTCTTCCACTTTAGATATGTTCCTTTTTTAAAAGAGATGAAATTTTGATCTTCACACATGTGGAAAAATTCAGATCTGTAGATTAGGAAAAATGGAGGACAGTGGGATTCTAACAAACAGTGATATGCAACCACTGAGCTAGACTCAGCAATCTGTTCACATGGGAGAATTTTATTTCCACATTTGGCACTGGAGTATATTACTATTCTTTGTGTTGATGCTTTATGTGAATGCTCCAGGGAGACCTTATAGAAGCCTACAAGTACATGAAGGGGGCCTGCAGAAAAGTTGGGGAGGGACTGTCTGCAAAGGCGTGTAGCAACAGGATAAGTGGCAATGGGTAGAAACCAGAGCAGGGCAGGTTTATATTAGACATTAGAAAGGAATTCTTCACCATGAGGGTGATGAGGCACTGGAGCTGGTTGCCCAGAGAGGTATCAGGGATCCTACTCCTGGAGCCACTCAAGGCCAGGCTCTGAGCAATCTGACCTAGTACAAGATGCCCCTGTTCACTACAAGGGGGTTGGAGTAGATGACCTTTGAAGGTCCTTTTGAAATCAACATATTCTATGGATCTATGAAAATATTGTTATTGCCTTGTCTGTGGAGGAGAAAAAACCTTATTGCAAGTAGTGCTCAGTGCAGACTAGATGTCTGCAGTCCTTCACAGCATTTTGCCTACAGGAAAAAAGTCTTTATTCCCATTTTACATCAGAGAAAGCTGAGATCATGGCTGAGTGATGGTTAAGACCACCATTTAAACATGAGCACTGAATCCTAACCCTGCATTGAACTGAAAGCTTCAGAGCAAAGGGCTGAGGCAAAACTCTCAGTTCCACTTGAGACACATTCATCTGGGGTAAAAGCATTTCTGAAGTAGAGAAATGCAGTTCAGATTGGACTGAAAGTCTACTTGTATATCCCAGTTTGCACATCATGTAGTTCAGATGTTGCACCTACACTGAAGCCACAAGATATGATCATCTAACCCAGAGGGAAACTACATACAGATAAATGAAGCAGATTTATTGGTTTTGAATAGAGATACTCTTGCAGAAAATTAGTGGAGTGGCACTCTCATCTCCAGTGGATGAGAAAAAACTCACAGGCACATTTAATCAGTGCATACCCGGAATGGTCATCCCAGGATAAGCTTCTCTATCCTAGTGATTTTATACCTTCTTTGAAATTGGCTTTCATCAAGCAAAAGCTGGTTGTCTTATGTTTCCCAGACCTTTCTCACTGTCTTGGGACTGTGCACAAATGGCCTCAAGGATGATCTGAGGCAAACCTGCTGAGAGTCTTCTTGCCCTGCTCCTCTTTTGTAGGATTAAAAAGCAAGGGGCATTAAGTACTTAACCTTCTGTGATTTGAGGGAGTGCAAGGATTTGTGGAGAGTGATGGAGATGAAGCTTTGGGTTAGAAAGGACAGTTTTGAAAATGAAAGTGTGATATCTGAGATGGGTGTAGACAGTAGTAAAAACAGAAAAAAATACTTTGCATGTGGAAAAGAATGTTAGCAGCGCTTCAGCAGAGCGATGAGCTGCTTTATAAGTTTTCTGCTTTATATGTCTCCCACAGCTAAGCAGGGACTGTCCTAATGCTGTGGCACAGGACAGTTGGAAATAATTGACCCACACTTTTCAGATAATTTCCTGGCCATGTAAAAAATCTCTTGTATGACACAGTGATCAGCACTGTAATTGTAGAGTTGTTTCAAGGAAGACATGTCCACATAAAACCGCATTTCAGCAGGAGCTATTGGTGATATTCACCCTTTATAAGTGCAGATAATTTTTGTAAAACATCTTTAGAAGAGTGAGATAGAATCACAGAGTCATTCTATGTGTGAGAATAGAGGTATTACTCAGAACCCTTGTTTGCAACTTACCAAGCAGGATTTAGCAGCTAAGGTATGATTAGAAGACACATTTCTTTGGCTGTCTATCTTGTAGCCTTGCTTCAGACAGAAAGCTAGACAACACAAACCATTTGGGGGAACTCAATCTGTCTGAAGCATTACTATGCTGTCCAGCAGTTATAGTGCAGGAGATATAGAAGGCCAACACTGCTCTGGACTGATGGCTGAGAATGTCTGGGGACCCTCACCCATCTCAGACACAGTGGTTTCTTGTTTGAGCAAGTAAGACAACTAAGTTTTTTGATTTAGGCAACTATGTCACACATGCGGTTGATCAGCAGGAAGACTCCCTATGTATTTGCCAGAATGACGATTTCAAGTAGTTCACAGCTATTATCTGTAAGAACTGATCGCAACACAGTCCAAAGAACATCTTGACTTATCATCCAAATACACACTATCAGCAAAAAAAGGATTCATTTACATGAAGAAAAAAATTATATAACTTTGCTAGTTTCAGGGAAAACGTATAAATGGGCAACTGACATTCACCTTCTCTCCTTCAAAAACAAAGTAAAACAGAAATGATTTTAAACCAACTTCTTTTAAAACACCGTATGCCATTCCTGTAATAAATTACAGGAAGCCTTCCCGAGGAGCTACGTTGTCAACACATGTGTCACTATACATCAATACATTGAAATCAGTACATTAAAACAGACAGTTTTCAGTATAGTGTGGATGAAAGTATCATTCAGATATTTAGGTATTTTTAGTTTCTACACTTCTTGAAAAAGAAATTCTTTTTTTTTACTTGTTAAATATAGACTCCTTTAACCATTCAGATAGTCCCACCATTGCTAAAGTTACTTCTTAAATTGTTCATGTTACCCAGCATCTATTCTGTGGCCCCAGCCTGGAAGACAGTTTCATCACAAGCATTGTAAGTGATTTTCATTCTCACATCCCTTGAATACTAGAGTTGTGTGACTGTATGAGGTTCTTAAGTTTTCATCAAAACACTATTTTTTTTGCCTTTTTTTTGCATGCTGTTTTTCAAAAAAATGCCATTTAAGTGAGACAGAGATTTGCAAACAATACAAGTGGATTGAAACTGATGGCATGCCTCTTTTTCAAAGCCTTCTCGAGGACTTATAGGCAGTCATCTTTGTATCAACCTTGAGTGTGACTTTGCCTGCTGTTGAGAGCTGGTTCCCTGCTGTACATACTTCAGGGCCTTATTCATGCTTGAGTTAAGCAACTGAGGTGAAACACTTTCTTCAAAGTCTGAGTTTTTGCTTGTGAGGTTTCACCTAGTTGAAGACAGAGAGTTCTGTTTTCCTTCACTGGTGCAGGCAGCAGGAGTAGCTTCTCCATGGAGGGTTGTAGGGGACAGCAAGTCTTGGCTGGGAAGCTGGTAGGCCCAAGGCTAGTATCATTTACTATGACCACATCCAGCACCTCCCTCCCAAAAGCTATCATCTTGCCAGCTAACACAGCAAGGCTGAGAAGCTGATGGTGCAGAGAAAACTGAGCACCAAATAGCATGACCCCTGATCTTGTACATCAAAGCAAAGGGATCTGAGTCACATAATACATTTCCTATATATTATACTTTTGTTTTAGATGAGGAAAGATTTAAGGTTTGTGCAGAAGGCAAGACTTCGTACACCTACTCTGAGACCTGTGAACACATGTTGTCAAATTTACGCCAGGGGGCAATATCAATTTTCTCCTAAATTTCTCTTCATTCTCTGTGTTTCTTGAAGGTTATTTATTAGTTAAGTACATTGATAATCTTTGACTAATATTCTCTAATGCTGTCTTCAAGATTGTTGTTTTCCACTTGTAAATCAGTGTTTAGAGGATATTCAGCAATACATACTCTCTGGCCAAGAAGAAGATGTGATGACTTTGTTGGACTCATACATAAAATCTTTGACTATGGTAAATATTTAGTAAGCAAGTTATTCAAATGAAATCCTGTATTCTCAAATTTCATATATTTTCCAAATGTCATAGAATTGAAATCCATGCAAAGAATTGACAGAGCTTTGATATATTGAACTACATAAACCTAATTTTACCTAATTTTATATCAAGGACAGTTACATGGACCCTTAAGGATGTTCTCAAAGGGTCCTCAGTGCAAAGTTATTTTACTATGTCGTTTTAAGGAAAAAAGAATTCAAATTATGTACAAGTTGGGAGTCATTACAACTAACATTACTCCTGTCCAGCATCATCTCAGCCCATAAGATATATTTGCAAAACTACTTTGAATCTACAATACAACAAAAATAAGGATAGCAGTCTATGTATTGAAAAAAGGTTAATCAGTTTGATTGCTATTTTGAGCTTTGAAATTTGGTTGATTGTTCTTTCTTCTAGAAACAAGCTCAGCCTTTCTGAAGATGAGTGGATATAATGTTTCCGACTCATGTTTATTGACTTAATGTGCACAGCATCTATATTTCATTACTCTTTCTTCTCAGTTAAACTTTATTACAAGGTTTTTTGTATTAGTGAAAGTGATAAACATTCCTCTGGAAGCACTTTTATTAAGATACTAAGAAAAAGATTACTTTGGAGACCCTTTGCTTCAGTATCATCTTCTATGGCAGTGTTACTGGGGATAATGTACTATTCAGAAATATAGACATAGTTTACAAAGGTTTCACTTTTAGACATCATTCCACATCCTACATCTATATTATATTAGGAAATATATTGCAGTGAAGGAAAAATATTGGAAGTTAGTCTGTATACTTGAATGGAAATAATGATAAAAAGAAATAAAATTCTTTATTCCAGGAGTGGTAACAAATGCATTCTTCTATATTGTGTAACCAATTACTTCAGTATAATGGCTTTAGCACTTAGAAAGTTTCTGAGTTAATAGCTCTGTAAATCCATTTCTCTATCAATTTAGTTCTTTGAAGCATATGCAATTAGAGGGGTTTTTTTGTTAGATTTTAATTATTTATGTTTTAAGGACTTTCTATAAGTTGCTTATTACTTTAGGAAAAAAATATGGGGCCACTTTAGGTTATGATTAGTAGAAAATACTGGTAGCTTTTTTGTTCTATAATTAACAGAACAGATACATATATATTACAACATGAAATAAAATAGCTCCAGGAACATAAAACTGGATGATACATCTCTCTGTATATCACTGGTGTTGGTTAGAGGACTTGCACATGATGCCCCTGCCTTCTAATGCAGGATTTCAGCAGGCATTACCTGACTATTTCATCATGCTCTGTCTCACTGCTCTTCTTTCCACCAAACCAAACTTATCTCTGGTCATTTTAAGAACATTTTCTTGTCTTTTTTTTTTTTTTTTTTTTTCATTTTCTTTTGTTTTGTTTTTTCCACTGACCTTTGTCACTTCCAAAAACCTTCTGGAAAAGGGAAAGCAGATTATTTTCTTTAAAAGTGTAATTCCTTCCTCTAAGGAGCTGACTCCATCAGCACTATAAAATCAGCCCAAGTAGCTTTATGAGGTGTGTCTCCTGACTATTCTCCTTGTCTTTGGCTTGAACCCTCTTTTCAGGATGAACTTGATGCAAAGAGTTTCAGGTCTGAAACCTGAAATGCCATGGGGATTTTACTTGCTACAATTTACTTGTTACAATTTACGTGCTACAATTCCTTATTCTAAAGCCCCACGCCTTAAGTTACTTGGTTTATCTATTTGTTTTCCAACTATGTAAAGTGCTTCAGCTCCATCCTCTGAAGCAGAGGATGTCACTTCATGTAAAGGAATTTTTTTAAAGTATTAAAAAAACTCTAGCCACTGGAGAAATGTTTCAGCTATACACGTTTGGTTTTGTTTAGGTGACCTATATGATGTGGCATGTTGTCCTTTCCAGGAGGACAAAGAGCTTTGTGAATGTTGGGGCCACTTATGGCACTATAGGGTTATGTCTGCTGTGTCTATATGCACACACACACTCTCACATACACTGAAGAAAGGAAGTCATTTTATTTTACACAAATCAGCTACTTAAAGTAAATTGAGATATATAGAATTTACCAATGAAATGAGTGATTTGATGTGAATAAAAGAGGTGGTGTGTTGTAAATCAGTACTGACAGCCAAATGGGAAAAATTGACAGAGCACTGTAATCACTCCCAACATCCACTGAAGTTATTGATCCAGAACCTCTATAATCCCCTTCACATAACACAAGCAATTTCATATAATACCTGTAATAACAGAGCATTCAAACTCAAGTAGCCATCAGAAGCTTTGTATCTAATGGCAAAGCAGGCCTCTGCTGAGTAAGTGTAACAACTAGTGCACAAAAACGCCGATGACTCTCGCCTTTCATAGGTAACGGTCTGTGATAAGAGCTAGTTCAGAAGATAAACAGTTCCTCACGCCAAGGAAAATGAGCTATTAATTGCCTGCTCACTAAATACATTGTAAAAGCCAACAGCCCTGGGTGCAAAATGGGGAGGACGTAAGCAGGATTTGGGGATTGATAAGGTCCAGGGCACTATCCATGCCATGGCTATCTGATGTTAATTACAAGAGGGGAAGGAGGGCTGAGAGGTATTTAGCTGCCGGGTCATTACATCCTTCCCAGGTGTTTTTTCCCATGAAATGTTCCACCAGTTTTACAAGCTCCTTCTCTGGCTGATGGATTATTCCACCGCCTTATCAAAGCTTTGCCAGCTCCTCATTAATATATAGAGTGAGCGGCGCGGTTCTATATATCATTGTCTTCTTCTCGGGGAGGGCTAATCAGTCAGGCATTATCAGCCCGTCAGCAGAAGGCAGGCAATCAGGCCTGACAGCGGAGAATCATGGGAGAGCAGGGAAGGTTAAATGAGGCTGACAGTTGTGATAATGATGATTATACTATAAATTAAGATATGATGATAAAGGAGAATAAAAGACACAATCTGAAGCAATATTTGGTTTAACATGTCTCTCTTTTTCGGTACTGTTAAATGGCCATAACATTTATCACGCCGAACAAGAATGGACATTTAACTACCATGATAAAATAGGACAGCATCAGATTGAAAACCCAACAAGTTGTGATTATTGTGTCAGGCACTTTTCCACTGGTTGAAAAACCTGGAGATAGAGCATATGTTATAATCATTCATGCATTATTCTGCAGAATGAAAAGAAAATAGATCCATTTTAGAAATGTCTTACAGACTTCTAGATTTAAAAAAAAGAAGTCCAAAAGAAAAAATTAATATATTCTCCTGCTTCCAAGATCATTTTTATCAATGAAACTATAGGAAGCTAAGTGATAGTTCCTCTCCTTCACCTCCTCATAACAAATGCATGTATTTATTAGGAGCTGATTTAGAGAATATGTAATTGTTTTGTCATCAGTTCCTTTATTAGGCAAAGTACTGTGAATGAAATTACAGAACAGCAACATGCCATTTTTAAAGATTACTTTCTTGTTATTGGGAAAAAATAAGCAAATTCACACTGGTGAAATCAAATAAGGCTTCGCGTGGTTTGTCTGTGGGAACATACCTGATACTGAGGACTACATGCAATTATTAGGCTGTTTGCTTAGATGAATGGATTATAGATGAATCATTTATTCATGATGTTTTTGTTTAGGATACTTCATAATCCTGAACAGATAGCAAATGTCATATTATTGGACCGTCAGAATCAGAATGATGCTGATAAATGCAGTTTATTCAGTGCCCTGTCCATCTACACTGGGGAAATCAGGACAGCCAGACCAGGCTGAGCAGAGAGCACTCAGCACATGTAATACTCTTGCCACGTACTGAAAAGAAGGAAAAGTTTGTAAGGAGAAATGTAAAATCTCCTTTTTGAAAAAACATACTGTGTGTCTGCAAAGAATCATTCTGCTTCCTGCAAGAAATGATTACCTATATACACAGAGATCTTTGTATAAAACAGAAGTTTACTCTTTGCTCTTGTCAGTGATTTCTGTGTCCATAGAGTTGACCATGCTCCTATTGCAAATTTAAAACCTCGGGCTGAGTCAATGGCATAAAACTATACTCCTAATAAATGTTTTAAGAATGGATACCTAAGTATATTTTTGTATAGTTGACTCACATGTCATGCAACTCTATCTAGGACATGCTTGCAAATCTGTCACTTTCGAAATATGTGCATAATAATGTGATAAATTCTGTATTATTTGGTTGCTACCTGATGTATGTAATGGAGCTTTTGTGTTAGACATGGAAGAAGAAGTAAACTTTAATTAGTCTATGCTGCATTAAAGCTACAGCACAGGAGAGAGAAAGTTCAAAAGTTCACAGCTTTATTTTCTCCATGTCTCCTTTATCACCTAGATTGGGAAGTATGCTCAGTGTAAAAGCTGATTATTAATTGCAGAAGTGATTGAGATGACTGAGCAAGTCACAGACACAATGATTTGCTTTATAAATTAAACAAAGTTAGTACATATCAAGCCTCCTGTGAAACATGACTTCCTTAGAAGCTGCTCAGACACTACAGAGATGGCAGTTACTTAAGTGCCCTAGACAAACAGAAATCTTTGCTGTGATTATAGTGATTACCTTTTCTGCAGTGACTGACTCAATGGAAATAAACCCAGAGCTATTCCACAGCAGAAGAAAAAAATTAAAATAAAATAAAATATAAAAAAACACAGCCAAAAAGAAGCCACCTTGAGACAACTGCTATAGTATTGTTTTTCACTGGAAGTGGCCCATTATCTAGTGCATTTTAGAACAGTATTTTTTTATTTGATCAGTTTGATTTACCAGAGTAGTGAAAATTGCACACAAAGATGTAAAGCAAGGAACATGGATGAGTATATAAGCCTGACTGTCTGCAGTGGAAATGCTTCTGCAACCAATAAATCCTTGCTATACAGTTAGCTCTTCAGAAAACCCCTGAGATATTCATTATAAGAGGACAAGGCAAGAGTGCAGAAAAATACTTGGGAAGAAATGTGATCAAATGCAGTATTCTAGTGCCGCATTCTATGTTTTATTTGTGTTAATTTTCTATAATACATGGCACTTTCCCTTGCTTCAATTTGAAATATGTTATTCCATTGGCATAAAATCACCAGAGTTCTTGACAAAGACAGGGACTTTGTTTTGCTGTTTATCCTCCCTAAGATCAGGAGTTTTATTAAAGGAGCAATGCTGCTTCAGAGACTTTCTCACTAGCATGATCCATCAATTCAATTGCATGCTGAAGATATATTCACAGGATTTCAGTCCAATAAACCAGCAGGATTTAGTGAGATAATATATTTCTTCTAAGAGGCAGAGAGGGGATGAGCCTGGTGCAATCAGGGAAGAGGGAGGAGACCAGATTAAAGATTATGACTTCATATTTTAGGGGGATCCACTGCTAGAGCCAAATCACTCTATGCAGGAGCAGATTCAACTTGAGTTATTAAAAATGGTGATAAAATATATCCCCACTTCCCATTCCAGCTAGTCTGAAAATACAAAGTTACTGCGTGGATTGGTTAAGGAGATGTATGGGAAAAAAAGAAAAAGTGTTGTTTCACAAACCTTTATTCATTCAATGAGTTGTGATGCTTGTAACATCTGTTGGGATAAATGCCACTCACTGGGCTCAGAAGTCCCATGTAGGCAATTACAAAACAGAGATTCAGGTCAAGGAATCTCAGGAGAAACTGCAAATATCTTAGAGATAAATAGTAACCTCATTGAATTCAGCTGGGATTGTGTGATCAACTGCATGCAGCTAGCATTTTCTTCTGCAGAGATTTTAGTAGGTGTAGCCCCACCTTACTGATGCCTGGACAATAAAAGTTCAAGGACAGGGATCCTTTGTTTTCCTTCCAACTTCTTCTTTCCTCTCTTTCCCCTCCACCTCACCACTAAAGGTCCAAGCATACCCTCACAGTCGATGGCTACTGCTGATGCCAGCCAAGCCTGAAATGCTTAGCTGAGACTCATTAGTCATTATAAAAACGCAATTGGAAGTGTGGTTTATCACTTGGAGGTAAGGTTCTAATTTTGGCACATAGGAGGCTGCAGGCAGGAAAATATCTTGTTCCTTATTCCATTTTATTAACTTTGTTTTGTTCGCTTGAGCCCAGTACTGTGTTAGACTTTGAATAATCACAGCTGTACAGGTAGCTCCAGTGGAGTGAATGAGAGGCTTTTTCAAGGGCTCTGCTCCCTGCAGAAATGATTTGTACCTCTGCCTGATTGTCACTAACAGAAAATGAGAAATAGGAACATTCAATGCAAAGTAATGTGTTCTGTACAATTACTGGATTAATAATTTTATTCCATTACTGTGTGGGGAGAGAGGACATCAGGTTGAAGATCTGCAATTCTAGTATATTTCTAAGCGTCCTGTTAAGAGAGTGAGCAAGGGTCAGGAAACTTAATTATGCCATAACTAGATAGAAATTGCCAAGTGATAAAAAGAAACATCCAGCCAGATTCAGCAGGAAATTACAGCTTTAATAATATAGCATAATGCCTACTTCTATACAATTATTGGAGAGACCCTGAATGATTTTAAATAACAGGCTTGGTTTTCCAGTAACGGCAGGGGAAAAAAAAAATCTGAAAATGACATTTCGCATTTTGCTGTAAATATTTTTCTGAGGTTTTCGTGTGGTTTTTTTTAAAGATTAAAATATTAAAAATTACATATTTACTCTTGGTAATGTGAAAATGAAAGAATTCTAAAGTGAGAGAAAGGTTATATTTATGGGGAAATTTATAGTTGTGGAAATTAAGCCCATGGAATTAAGCTTGTGGAATCATACTTTTAGTTTATTGTGTTTCTACATTGTATTTGTGATTTTGACATGAAAGAAACAAAATGTACTGAAATTTATATGAAAAACTTAGGTCTTGTTTTTCACTTCCAGTGTTTTCCACTTTATGACCACATTTATGTCCAATATCTCCCCTGACAATATTATTTCAGTAAAGTGCTTATGAACAGATTAAAGATGTACTTGCATGCTGATACTTAATTTCCTTATAATTTTGTAGGTCTTACCAAAGATTAAAAAAAAAATTCTATTTTAGCATAAACAAAACTCTTCGTCCTAATGAGAAACAGCTCTTTTTTTTTTTTCCTCCCAGATGAAATAGGATATTTTAAATATTAAGCTCTTATCACCTTCGTAAACACTGCATGTGATATTAAGGCCTTTTGCAATATACATGCATGTGTTTGTCCATTTATTTCTAATGTAAGAAGGAAAAGTCATTTCTCGTGCTAACCCAGGAGAGCCCAGCATTTCATTTTGTATTCTGAGGATGCAGATTAATCAACCTGACTCTCTTACCCAGGGCTAGCCATTCTGCCTGGAAATCTGCATATCTGCATATTACTGTTCTTCCCTGAATTTAATTTCCTACAGGAGCTGATATTAATCACCCTGTTTAAACAGAGGGGATTTGGGGTCTATACAAATATGACATTTTTTATGGAAGTTGTAGAATATTTTCTCCTTTTTCATTATTATTTAAAGAGACAATAGCATGGTGCTTTAAAGTGAACTATAGAAGATTATTTTTGTTTATTGAAGCTCATATATCCTTAGTTTAGATTTTAATCATAAAATATGACACATCAAGAAAACTGTTTTACATTTTCCCTTCCAGATTCTGCCTTTCCTGCCAAAAAAATTCCTCCAGGTTTCATTGAAAATGATGAAATAAGAGTTGAGCTATGCATGCCCCAAATATCACTCTAGCTGATAAAGTTTAAACCCTTTATTTAAACTAGTACCAGTTCATGACCTGAGGGCCTGGCATCACACAAGCAAATGAGCATTTCTAGACCCATTTCATAGCTAGTGAGCCCAGGAGGAGTAAAACTTTTGGCTCCTTGGGTCACCCCTCAAGTTCACCAGCCAGGCATGGATCTTCTCATGGATCTTAGTGGCCCCACATTCTCTGCAGAAAAACTGGGATGCTCTCACCAGAGGGTATTGGAAGGAAATTAGCTGGTAGGCTGCCCCCCAGCTCTCTGCCAGGTAAATCTCTATCTACAGAAGGCCATCAGCCTTGTCTGCATGCAGTCACAAAAGGTGGTCAAATGAGGAATCCTTATGGCTGATAATTCCTTGTCCTCAGGCAAGAACAAAGACAATTTCATGATGGCAGTGAGAGTGCTGCCTTCACCATCCTACCTTAAAGCCCCCTCCATATTTTGTGTTTGAAAGTGGAGAACAATGAACTGCCACTGCGTGACTCCACTGATGTCAAGCACATTGTATCAGGGAGGAATTTGGTCCAATCTGCCTGTCCCTCAGCCAGTATTACTTGGCATATTTTATTTTGGCTGCCTAGACTGCAGTTATGGTCCAAGCACAAACAACTCAGAAAAACAACATGCTTGGAAATATGTGCCTGCTTACCCCGGGAGTCTCTGCCAGCTGGAAATACAGAGAATACATCAGTTACTGACTAGATATACCTCCCTTGTTAAAAAAAGATGCTGCCATCCAGGTTTTTGTTTAAATTTACTCCCTGTCCTATTGTGGCACTCCAGGTTAATTTGGATTGGCATCTGCTTTGCTGCTCTCTGATGCAGCTCTGAAAAAAATGCGTTTCTGACTTTTTTTTGGTAAGGCTGAGTGTTTTCACAGGAAACCCTAGCCTCCTGTCAATGCAGTGGTATTCCATCTCTTATTTACACACCCCAAAATTACATGAGAAGAGATCCAACATTGCATTCTTCTTGCTTTCTCTGTCAATGACTGTATGCAAGGTTCCAGTTGAGGAAAAATTTAAGAGTACAGTAACTGAATCTTTTCCAATCAACATGAGTACAGAACAGGTATAATAGGGAGATATATATATTTATTTATAAAATCATATAAAGTATAGTGATATATAATAGTAATATGTAATAGTGAAAATCAAAAATTTTCGCATAAATTGTGATGGAGACTTGTTCCTTCATTTGCAGAGGCTGAGCAGGTTTTTAACCAGGTATGGTCTGATTTCTATCCAAACACTGGTTTACAATTTCAGGACAGTTATGTCACCTGCTGTTTTACAGGGCCTCCTCAGGCAGCTAAATCTGACTGCTGCAATGTACAATAAGGTGGGTGTTTGTAACCCTTTGATAAAATGTCAAAGTAATTATTTTTTTAATTTCTGACCTAAAACTGAATGTGAAGTTGATTAAAATATTTTTTTTCTTTTTCTATAAATTTCTTTAGGCTTTAGAAATGTTTTCCTATTTTAGAAAAATTCCATAATATGTTCAAAAAAATACCCACTGGTTGTCACTAACCCAGGATTTTCTGGATGTTTTGTTATCAAAGGTCTTTACATCATTGTGAAGAGATTACTGGTATTCATATCGTTCCTCCTGAACACCCAGGCTTCCATATTTTCATTGCCTGTTACAAATCAGAAGGCTATCACCCCAGGCAAATAACAGCTTAGCATGTTTATCTGTCTGCTAATAGCATTTCATTTGAAGTCTTAAAAGTCACTAGTGGCTTAAAAGGGCATTATTACATGACTTTGCATTTTATTGCAAAATGACAAGGTCCAGTTTCATTTGTTCTTCTTTGAAGTATTCATGTCCCTTGGCTGCCTGATTGCAGCCTTTGCCTATTCAAACTTGGAGCACAATCCCCTTCAACCTAAATGCTGTCTTCTCTAGACAACAGGGAGAACTTTGTTGGTTAAAATGCTGTTTTCAAGGTTAGCTGCCTGGCTTTTGTTGATGTAATATTACCCACCATTACTTCATTTAGATCTAGCTTGCCTGGAAAGGAAAAGATTGAGTAAAATTGCAGTTTTGTAGTTAGCTTACATTACCTGACCACATTCACATGGAAGCTAGGACTTAAAATTATTTAAAAGCATGAAAATATGTATCCTTGAAGAAAAAAATTTGTATCTAAAGTGATAGCTTGGATTGAATATGTTCGTCTTGATGTTTGATAGGCTTTAGTTAATTTGTAGTAAGAATGTTTTCATCTTTAAGTTTGTGTGCATTATTTTTGTCTGAAATAGAAAATGTGAGATACATTAGGGTATATCTAAACAAGGGCAAATACTTTAAAACATTTCTACAGGGGCCAAACCCAAATATTTTCATTTTTTCTCATTTGTCGTTGCTCTTCTGAGACAGGACTATGGTTCTGCAATATAGAATTGCTCAAAGCAAATAATAATAATAATAGTAGAGAACTCTCTGATGCAAATCTAAAATACTTTCATGCAACAGAAAATTTGGTTCACATAGTTCTTTACAGGCACTCTGGAAAATATAGCTGTACATAACTTTTGAGCACCCTGCAAGAACTGCATGCTGTTTCAGAATGGGAGTGTTTAAGTTTTGTAGACTTCAGCACAATCACACTATCTCCAAAAATTTGGGAAAAATCCTTCTTATTCCATTTTATTTAGAGAGGGAAATCTCATAAGACATAACTGGTGGAAGAGTTAAAAATTGCAGAACTAGCAAATTAATACTGGTTTTTAAAATATTTTAAATCCAGAAGTTTTTTTGTAGTGCTTTTAGTAGAAAGCATCTTCTGGTATAGCGAATGTGGAGTGAACATAGTCCTACATTTTCAAGCTACAAAACAAACGCCAACAATTTGTTTCACAGCAAATATTGTCATTTGAATATATGCCTGAGGTTCATGTACTTACACTGCTATTTTTGCAATAGCAGGTATGAGATTTTCTGTAAATGAATCCATCAAAAAGTGAAAAGGGAAGGAAGTGTTCTGAATCAAATTATTATACCTGTAAAGCTTGTAACAAGAAGGTGCTCTGCTCTTCCTTAAGAAACAAGAGGCGATGAGACAAGAGGCAATGACAGGAGTATTTTTTTATTTGAGTCTTTTTCTATAACCAGATTCTTATTTATTTTACTGCAATCAGAAAAGTGTTCCGATCTGCAAGGAACCTGAGTGTGGGAGATGCATGTCAGAAGAAAAGATAATTGATGGTAAACGTCAAATATTAAATCTTGATCTGGTTATTACCCGGCATATTAGCTATGTAAGTAGCTTAACAATTACAGCTTTGATTGACTAGGTGGGATCCAAAATTCTAAATATCAACTGCCAGAAAGGATAATTATAACACATTAGCACCTGCGTGCTTAGACAAGATTGACAACTACAGTCTAACATCTGCTTAATATCACTTTCATACTTTTCATGGGTTTTTTTTTTCTTTTAGAAAGGAATAACAAAGATTTTCTCACAGCATAACAATAAGTCAGCATCCATGCTACACACGCAGTTGATTATAGTTGCTTGTTGTGTTTGGTCATGTTTTGCACTGACACATTCAAAATTAAATAAAGGCTTTTTGGGATTAGACAGTCACAGTTGTGGTGCGTTTTTGACAAAATGTACCTGTCAGATTCATTTGAAGAAATCCCAACAAGTGGGCTGCTCTTCAATCGACTGGGCTGGCCAATGCAATTTAGCAACCAAATGAAGCCAGGTTGGAAGAGAAAGGTCTGACACTCCCACCATAGAAGCAACTGAGAAAATAATATGTCTTATGTGGCATGAACACTATAGTAAAACCATCCTGCCGGGTCATTTGCAGAGGTGAGGTAAAACATCCAATTCCTGACTCTTCCCCCAAGCTCTGTGTAACACTGAAATAAATTTTAAAATCACATCAGAACAAAGGTTAAGAACAGAGAAACTAATGAGGAAGAAAGTGAACTGAAGCTGGTAAGAGGAGTTTATAACAGTAAAAGGATACTATTGCATGAGCAGGCAGAGTCTTAGGAAGGGAAGGCTTCTCACAGAATCACACAGAATCACAGAATGTCAGGGACTGGAAGGGACCTCAGGAGATCATCTGGTCTAATCCCTTGTTGGAGCTGGAACACCTAGACCAGGTCACACAGGAATGTGCCCAGGCAGGGTTTTGCAGGTCTCCACAACCTCTCTGGGCAGCCTGTTCCAGTACTCCATCACCCTCACCATGGAAAACTTTTTTGCCATATTTTTGTGGAATCTCCTATGTTCCGGTTTGCACCTGACGCCCTTTGTCCTATCATTGGATGTCACTGAAAAGAGCGTGGCTCCACTCTCCTGACACTCATCCTTTACATATTTATCAATATCAATGAGGTCACTCCTCAGCCTTCTCCAAGCTAAAGAGAGCCAGCTCCCTCTGCCTCTCCTCATGAGATGCTCCAATCCCCTGATCATTTTTGTGGCTCTGTGGTGGGCTGTCTCAAGCAGTTCCCTGACCTTCTTGAGCTGAGGGACCCAGAACTGGGCACAATATTCCAGAGCCTTGAAAATATTGAGAGACAGCGTTACCCAAGAGCTACCTTCTAGTTGTGAAAATGGTGTAAAACTTCAACTCCTGTTGAGCCTCTACTCTGTTTGAACATAACCTGCCTCAACAGGACACAAAAGCCACTGTATTTCCTATTCTTCTTTATTTACCATTCCCTGACTTCTCCAGGGAGTGCTGGTAGATAGAAGAGAAATTATTTGTCTTTACAGTAGCCATTCTAGTTTGTCCCTAGCATGTTCAAACACTTGATGGACAAAATTTTCCTCAGACTAAATAAATAAATAAGATCCTCATGTAATGGCAATATGCTACATAATGATAAGGGCAATCAGATCTCCTTCTTCAGGCTGTTAGATGATCACAGATACAGGAGTAGTGTTTGCAATCTTCCCCACCGATAGGTAGAACAAATAATTCACAATGAATAATGCATCCAATGAGTTTAGCCTCGCTGTCTGATTGTGGCATGTACACAAGCAGTTCATCATTTTGTCAAATCTATTCATTATTCAAAGTATTTGATTAGTTTTGGGTGATGTTTTTGAGATTTATGTACCCTTTTCTATGAGTATACACAATTTGATTGAGTTATTTTGATTGATCAGGTGAGGCATGAGAGAAGTATGCTGTTTTGTGGAACATCTTTGTATGACACTTCTATCACTACCAATACATTTGAGTATTTTCAGTAAATTTTCAGTAAATTTAAAGTAATTTTCAGTAAATAGGACTTCAACCATGAAATTCACTTTTACTTACCTTTTTGACAGTGTAACTCAGACTTAGGGAAAGTCACAAAAGAGGCATAAACTAGGACCATTCTGAACCCATTAAAAATCTTACCTGCTGTGAGTGATTTTGATTACACACTGAGCCTGTGTAGCAAATACAGGAAAGGGACTTCATCTTCAAGATTACTAAGTCTTTATTGAAATCAACAGAAGTATGAGTTGATGCATCAACTACCAGAGTCTACGAAGGCCAACTCCATTCAGATCCATCATCAGTCAGCCATCATATAATAAATGCTTTCATTTATTGATCACCTCTAATCTGTGTCAGCTCTGTCTAATTTGATTCGTGTCCTTTATTTCCACTTGGCATTGAATTCTTTTTTCCTCAGGAACGCATCTTGCTTTGGTGATTAGTCCATAAATTCCTTCACTTAAGAGCTGATCTCTTCAATTTCATTATTGCCCTCAAATGTTGTTGGGTTCACCAGAGCTGCTTGACTAAATCTGTCTGTGAAAAGAGTGTGTTCCATTAAAAATAGTCATATTTATGTCTGGAACAAATGCCACTCCAATACTCACAATCTCTTCTGTTTCAGCATACAATGTATTAAAGTCCTTTCAGAAACATTGAAGTGGCATTGCCAGTACATCAAACTTCACAAAAGCCCATGATGTCAAGGTTTGCTGGATACAGTTCTCCTGTTATGGAGCAGCTTTTCCATCTGTGTAAGTAGTTAGACATTTTAAAGTGCCAGCTGGTACATGTTTTAACATCAGACTGATACAAATAATGTGTTTTTCTCACTACAGAAATGTAGTGATGAGCAAGATATTATTATCCTTCTGTTGAGTCTTTTCAAACTTGCAGACAGAAAACTGTGGGAATTTTAACTTTTGCTTTAAGGCCTCCACATTTAAGAACCTGAGATTGTACTCACTGCCTGTGTTGATGCTGGGCTTGGGTTACAGATTACACCCAGGGATCACCTTGACCCACCACTCCCTTGCCACTCTCAGGAAAACACTGGTCTTGTGGGAGGATTAGTGGTGCCATTCCTCAGTCTTTGTATATCTGGTAAATAATTTCTTGCATTAGAAAAAAAATAACTGTAGATGGAAAGAAACTCAGTATAGAAATTTACTAAATAATACTAAGAATACAAATAATAATAATAATTCGAAATTTTATTTTAATCTGTTAGTGTCTGCATAACTTCCTGCTAATCATAGACTTTTAAGTATTGGGTAAAGAGTCAGAGTAGATTATATTGACAGAAAAATTAAGTTAAATGCCAATTTTAAGGATCAGGCTGTAGCAGAGATGTCTAATCTGTGAGTTATCTACTTGAATCACTTAATAAATGAGGGCAGTTTTATGAAGTCTATAATAAAGACACTTTTCAGCTAATAGCTATTGATCACTTTTGCATCTTTACACTAAATAGGCAAAAAACTCAAAAACAAATAAGATATTTTTACTCATGTATACTGTTTTGTCTTACTGTGTGTCCCTTTGATAAACCCTTATTAAAAGTCCACCCCTACTTGTCACATGCTCTACACATACGGAAGAAGCTTCGGAGGCCCTTAGGTCCAACAGCAAGCAGGGTATGGACAGCAATAGCAGATGTGTTGTTGATATAGACAGTCTGTAACAATGTGAGTGATAAAAATTTTCAATAGTGTTTTTTTCCTAACAGTTATTCCCTGAAACTAATGCAGGGGGCATAAGCCTGATACAGCATTGCAGTGTTGGCATTAACAACCTATCCATTAGAGGTTCTTGTGCAAGATAGTGTGTAACTCTCCTCTCTCCCTCATGCTGTGTGATTTGACCATCAGCTATCCCAGTCAGTTGTGTAACAGTAACTCCAGCACTCCTCACACAAGTCTGCTTTTGGGGGAGGGGGTTTAATTAAATTTACTATCCCCTATGCTTTTTTTTTTAAAAAAAAATAATAAAAAAAATTTAAAAAAAATAAAAAGCATAGCCACAGAGAAGAACAGTCCAAGTGTCCAATCATATATGAGAATAAAACTCTGAGAGAATCACTGTGGGTTTGAATCTTCATTACTACTTCTTGATTGCATCCTAAAATATGTAAAACTAAGACAAACCACATTTAAAGCTGAAAATATGTAAAGGAACAAGGATAGTGGTTTTCCTATGCTAGTCCTCCCATTACAGGACTTTAGTTCAATGACTTTATTCTGGAAAATATATTTTATCTGCTATTTCTTGCTTAGAAGGTGTTTTCTACCAAGTCCCACCCTTATGTGCAATATGTCTTGTATTTGTCTCTGCTGTGGAGACATCCTCCTACACTGCCAAGCTTCTCCAAAACCAATTGCACTTGTCTCCTTTTGAGGAAATATTTGAATTCACCCCAAACTATTTGGCACTTCTCTTTAAAGATGATATTGCTGAACACTGAAGCTTTGCTTCATTTTAAAGTTTCATGGTTCATGCAAAGTTTGATCTCTTTTTCAACAGCGATGTAGTTTTAGAAAACTGTTTAGTTTTCTGCCTCTGTCTTCTTTGACTTTGTTCTGTAAGTGCTGTCTTGTTAAGAATAATGTTTCTTCTGTCATGGGTATTCCACTATCATTGCTCCATCTCCAAATACGTTTTTTTCATATCCACATGTCAATCAATAACTTGCCTTAAACTAGCAAATGATAGTCAGTGTAACTCAAATTAAAGATAAAGGGGTTTTAGGCTGAAACTTAACTACTGATGGTAGGAGAGACAGTCTCCATGGTTTCAGCAGGAACTAACACAACTCCACAACTGGATCTCCACAACTACTCATGCAGTTCACAAGAAACAAATTAGAGGTGTATCCCAAAACAAAGCTCACAGAAGCAAATGCCCATTTCTGACATATGGTTCATGGAGATAAATGTTATGTGAAGGTGAAGAACAGGGGACCAATAAACACGGCAACAATGCAAACTGCTCATGGTGACCCTATTAAATTCAGATTTTACCATTAAGTGACTGAGCACAAAGTGAGGAGCTGAAACAAGGTCCACTGAAGGAGGTGAAGGGATGTCTGCTGCCTAGTGTTTACATATATATGTGTGTGCATACACACGCACCCATTCTCATATTTTGTTTGATTTTAGCATGTTTTCCATTCTGTTTCCTTTGTATGTATAATTTGATTTTTACAAACCTTATTGCCTCTTATATATGTAGAAATCTTCTCATTTCTCAGATGTATTTCTAGGCTTTCCTCAGGAGATTCATTGATACCACACTATTATTTTATTGTGAGAGAAAAAAACATATAACGATTGTTGCTGCTGTCTGTATACTTTTATATATGTGAATGCCCACAAAAACTATACTAGATCAATTTTATTCCTCAGGCTTTGTGTTCCCTGCATTTTTAGACATTAAATTCCTCTGCACATCATGTTCTCAGAAATGCTTTTACTGTGCTCAGCATGAAGAGACCTTGATCCTGAAAGGAAGCTCTTGGTGGTTTTGTGTTGCAAAAAATCTTTTTCAGGATAGTGAAAATTCTAGTTTAAAAACATTTTTCCCCACAATGGAACAAACCATCTTGACATCCTCAAAACACCTGGAAACTCAATTTTTGCTTATTGCTTGCGAATGGATTAATAAATCTAACTTAAGACATCAAGTTTAAATGTTTAGGCATCTCTCTTCTTTTGAATGATTCAAATAAACGTTATCTTCCTGACAGCCCAGAGATGAAATCTTATATCTGAAAGCTTTAAAACCTTCTTCTGCTAGCATAGATATCTCAAATGATATTCCAAAGAAGAATTGTGTTGTTCTATAGGAATTTAAAGAGGCAGCAAAATTGGGAAAAATACCTGAATGAGGTAGACCTCAAGTTTAATCAAGAAAATTTCCAAATGCAACTGCCTGTCTTGGCATTTTTAGTATATCACAAAAAATACAATAATAATATATATAATAAAAGCCAGTAGCTTTGAATATCAACACTTTTGTTTTCATGGTATTCAGTTATTTCTACTCTTATCAGCTGCTGTTGCCCATTGCGCCCAAAGTGCCACATTATGCGGCTCTCACGAGAATCCCTAACAATGAAACTTGCCATGCAAAGTGCGTCCTCCCTTCAGCTGTAACAGGGCACGCAAATTTGCATGACAGATATGTTGGTGGTTGGTGTGCTATCACATGGCAAAGGGACGGATCTTTTTTTTTATATACCCCTGGCTTCTGAGGTGGATGCTGGTATCCTGGGTGAAGCATTNTGAATGTCTTCAGGGATGGAGCCTCCACCACCTCTCTGGGCAACCTGTTCCAGTGCCTCACCACCCTCATGGTGAAAAACATTTTCCTCAGGAAACTGCCAACTAGAATGACACAGAAATCAATAATAACGCCCAAAGTGCCACATTATGCTCCAGGCTTTCAAACTGGTAGCAATTAAAATTGCCATGCAAAGTGCGTCCTCCCTTCAGCTGTAACAGGGCACGCAAATTTGCATGACAGATATGTTGGTGGTTGGTGTGCTATCACATGGCAAAGGGACGGATCTTTTTTTTTATATACCCCTGGCTTCTGAGGTGGATGCTGGTATCCTGGGTGAAGCATTTCAGTGCCCTTGAGGAGGAGACAGACATCACAAATTGGACACCCAAACATCTGCCTGCAGGAAGGGTGAGGGGTGTGCAACTACCCTCCCACATTCAAGATCCTGAAACTTTAAATTCTCTCATGCTGCTGTATAGTTATTCTTCTTTCAAAAGATGGAGCAAGAATCCCTCTTATTATGTACACAGATGTTTTCATGTACACCAGCCACTCTACTGTTCTTCTCTATATTAGAAGACTGGCATCCAATACTGAAAATTTGGATACAAAGGATTTAGAGAGAGTTAAAGTATTTGTTAAGGTACACTGTACTGTCATCAGCTTTTTTTCATGGATTACTTTGAAGTCTATGTTATAGCTTTGCTAATGATCACAGTCTATGGTTCCTGCCTCCTGATGTACTCAGAAAGTAGACACAATAGTAGAAACTGTTCATGTATATATAGCAAGTAAATGACAAAAACATGACAAATGCTGCTATAGATGGTGGAAGCTGCAGAAAGGAGGAAAAATGAAGATGATAAAATTTGTAGGAAGTAAATTCCACTTCAAAATTGTCAAATAGTATTTTTTCCTTCTTTACAATGTAAATTTTAATTGTCAGTGTTTAGAGGGCAATTCATCAATATCTACTAAAAAAAGGCTTTAGGGAATGTAAAATCAACAGGTCTGGATACCTTTTGACAACAATTAAAACTGTTTGGTTTCTGCCTTCCTTTGTTTTTAACACTAGGAACTATGCCTTATAGAGTTTTTCAACTTCTAAGTAGCTCATAAAAAGAAAATATCTGTAAAAAAGTTGCCCTGGTGGTGCACTTTAAGTTTCTCTTTTTTGTAAGAATCAATCATATGACACACAGCAGGTAGAATTTAAGATTTTACTAACAAAGCTGTGAAAAGTATCCTGCTCCCTCAGATTCTGATGTCAGCACATGCCTGCATGATCCCATGAATCTGGGCCTTAGAAATAATTAAAATGTTATCCCTTTCCATTATCAGAACTTCATAGTTAAAAGACTGAATTGATTAGGAAGCTAATCAATTTGGGCAGCCTATTCTTACAGTGCATACTGCTTTATTATTATAGTTTTATTATATCCTAATGGTGTAGTAAACAGAGTCATGTGAAAAGAAGTGAGAAATTTCTGAAAAACAGTTGTAATGCAGTATGTCAGAAACTAATAGAATGATACAGGTACTGACAGAAAACACTATATTGGTAAAATCCACCGGACCAGTTCATGTTGTTTTGATTTTCAGAAAGCAAAGGTTTTAATTCAGAAATATTAGTGCTGTAAAGGGAGTTGGAGCTCAGGCAGTTTAAAACCTAAGTGGGAATTTATTAGCAACAAAAATGCATTTGCCACCTGTTATGTGAGGGATGTGTTGGTATCAAACATATGGTCCTTCCTAGCCTGTGAAAAAGGAGCAGCTGTTCCAACATGTCCAGGCTGGAAGCTGAAAGGATAACAACAACTGCTGAAGAAACACCACTGCAGTAGTCCTCAGGCTTTCAAATCAAAGAGCCAGAAACAGAAGAGAGGAGGCAAGCGCTAGATGAAAGGTGAGGCAGAATGCACACATGCCCTCAGCTTGCAGAAGTACACTATACACAGGCAAGTGCATGCTTGTACAGACAAATATCTTCAGATGGGCTCAGAGATAAATCTATAAAGAGAGTTCAGGAACCCTTAGATCTCTAAGACCTTTCAGGTCTACTCTGCTGAGCTGAGTTACATGAGTCTCTACCATGGGAGCATTTGATAGAAGAGACATGAGCAAGTTACCTAAGGTCGGCATAGAGCCAGGGTAGAAACATGACAAATGAGGTGAATCTCCCATTTTACTTGGTGTTTCTCAACATGAGAAGTGAGAAATGCTTTATAGCCCTCAGCTATTCACAGCCCATCCCTGCTAAAATTAGGCTTACAGGCTCATTTGCTTACAGGTTCATAGACAGTCAGATTGAGTGACCCTCAGCAAGTTTGCAGATGACACCAAGCTGCGTGGTGCAGTTGGCATGCCAGAGGGAAGGGTTGACATCCAGAGGGACCTTGACAGGCTTGAGAGGTGGGCCCATGTTATTCCAACAAGGACAAGTGCAAGGTCCCGCACCTGAGCTGGTGCAACCCCAAGCACAGATACAGGCTGGGTGGAGAGTGGCTTGAGTGCAGCTCTGAAGAGAAGGATTTGGGGGTGTCAGTGGATGAAAAACTTCACATGAGCCAACTGTGTGTGCTTGCAGCCCAGGGGGCCAACCGAATCCTGGGCTGCATCAAGAGAAGTGTGACCAGCAGGCCAAGAGAGGGGATTTTGCCCCTCTACTCAGCTCTAGTGAAGCCCCACCTGGAGTACTGTGTACAGTTCTGGAGCCTTCAACATAAGGCCATTGATCTGTTGGAATGAAGATGATCAGGGGCAACAGCATCTCCCTTATGAGGACAGGCTGATGGAGGTAGGGTTGTTCAGCCTGGAGAAGAGAAGGCTCAGGGGGGACCTCATAGTAGCTTATCAATACCTGAAGGGGGGCTACAGAAAGGCAGGGGTAGGACTTTTTAATAGGATGTGTGATGGAAGGACTAGGAATAAATGATATAAATTGGAAGAGGGGTAGATTCAGGCTAGATATAAGAAAGAAATTCTATACAGTGAGGGTGGTGAGACAATAGAACAGGTTGCCCAGAGAGGTTGTGGATGCCCCTTTCTGTAGGTGTTTAAGGCTAGGCTGGATGAAGCATTGAGCAACCTGATCTAGTGAGAGTTGTCCCTGCCTATGGCAGGAGAGTTGGAACTAGATGATCTTAAGGTCCTTTCCAACCCAAACCATTCTATGATTCTATGAATTCTAATCAGACCACCTATGACTTTCTCTTCCAGGTTAAATGGAAGTGACTTCAAATAATAAATACAATTCCTAGAGACTAGGAGCACTATTAATAGGATTTATACACAGCAAGGATACATTAAACCCTTTCAGGCTGCATAAAGAGTTAATTCTTTACCTGAACAGTGTCTTCTTCCTTGGGACAAGAGATCATGAGCCCACAATAAAGACGAGCCCACAATAAAGACATGTGTTAGATGGAAATTTGCATCCTCTTACAAAAGGAGATGGCCTTAGTCCTGCATCTTCCATACTGTTAAGTTTTCTAGATGAACAGTTGTTTAACAAAAAACAAAAAAAAAGAGCACAGTCATCACATTTTAACAGAAAGAAAATGGTCCCAACTGCATACAGTAGGGAGTGTACACATGGGAATGCATCCCAAAGATTTTGTTTCTGGACTCCAGTTACAATCAAGCATGGCCACACTACTCAGTTCTAACAAAAACAAGTATCTTCACATCTAAAAGGAAATTTGAAGTTTTAAAGATAATGCCAGAAGAATATAGCTGCTTCCAAAGCCTAGAGGCAGCTCAGTCAGGGACTTAAGGATCATGATTCTTATGAAAGGCAGTTGCATACCATTTAGCCCACTTTTCAGTATTTAATTCCTTCTTGAAATCCATGTTCATGCTACTAAAATCTGTGCAACCGAAAATGTGTCTGAGTTACAAGTGATTATATATTTCTGCTCCCATTTATTTAACAGTGTGAGAAAGAAATTTTTAGAGTGCAAGGTAGGATTCAGTGCTTTTTAAAATATTAGCTGACTAAAGTGAGATCAGAAACAAATCTCAGTTGCAAAACAAATAGCTGGCCAAGAAATTATGCTTATTCCCATTGCTCCAGCTGTTGACTTTGACAACATATTCCATTTATTAACCTCACGTCAATCCCCATTATTGTTCAGTTTCATTTTCATTGTTTCCAACCACATTTTTACTCTTGTATTTATGAGTAGATCAAGTTGTAGTGCAGTTGCTTCTGTCCTTACTAACATTTTCCAGACCTTGAATTCCTCAGCAATATCCACTTTCTTTCTCCTTCCCTGTGAAGACTGCAGGCAATTTTGTTTTGTTCTCTGACCTTTATGAAAAATTAAGTTTGCTGTCTACCTGATTCTATTGTCCAGCTCTCTTTGCCTTTGCTATTTCTATATGGCATACAAAACTCCTCACAGTACTGCAAAAACAGCTTCATTCATAAATCCCTTATGCAGGAGCTGGAATAATTTCATCTATGATGCTATTGTTACCTCTCTGAAACAGTGGTAACATTTTGTACTACTGTTAACCGCGTCCTGAATCTTTTTGATCTCATTCTACCTTCAGATCCTGCTCCTACTCAGTATTTTCTATTGTATGATAGGGCATAAGCCTTATTTTGTGTCCCTAATCTCATTATCTTACACTTCTCTGCATTTAATTGCATAAGGCACTTATCTTCCTTTGGGCACATTCTCTTGGTGTCATCTTGACTTTTTTGCCCTTCTTCTTTCTATTGATTGCCCCTTTCTAGTATGTGTCATCAACAAATTTAATTCCCCTGGTGTACATCCCTCCTCTTGGGTCAAAGCAAGTTCTAATACAGGACTAAATGGTGCAGCTGAGCAGTCTTCCTTTAGAACAAATTGTTGCTCTTCCTATGTACCTTTTCCCTTTGCTCTCATAGCCATCCTTTAAGCACTTATGTCTACAGTTACATGACATTTAATGACCTCCTAGCACAAATTTCAGGGCTGTACTAACTACAAAACTCTCCTCAAGTCTTTTAACTCTTCTAGTTTCCTCTTTTTGACTGATTTAGGCATTATTGCTGCTAAACTTGAAAACCACCTTTGGAAACTCAGGCTGTATTCTTCTCCAGCATCACTATAATTAAGGTCAGCCCAGCGGAGCTGAAAGCAGGAGTAAAGAAAGCTTATCTGATTTAAAATGAAAAACATACTGATGTGTCTGCAGCATATGCATGTTGCAAATAGAGGGACTTAAAACTAAAATTTATCAAGTCCATATAATTAAAAAATATTTTGGATAACTATTACTGATCTTCTGATTTAGTAAAACTTGTGTTTATCTTTATTTGCATTTCTCTTCATCACATATCTTCAATATTCTTCTTTTTTTGAAGTGAGTATAAATTTAACTACTGACTGCAGAATGAGAAAAGTTAGGACAAAGCCAAGTACTTTAGAGAGTGGTTACTAATATCAACATGTAAACTAAGAAAGAGGAAGTTATCAGGTTATACACTCAGTTTTAATGCAGGGTAGCCATATGTTCCCTGTCAGACATGCCTCAGACAGTTCAGAGGACTTCAATACTAACAAGTTCCTTGAAGTCCTCTTTTCTTTATCTAGTTTTCTAAATGCAGATGCAATAATCCAGAAGAACTTCATTTTTATAACCAGTGTCATACATCAGTACTTTGAGGTCCACTAAATCCTGAAGACAGGATGAGAGGTCGGTTCAGTATCTGCCTGTTAGAGGCTTTTCTGCTGCTTGTGTTTTCAAAGTATTGCTTTCACAGATACCAGAAATCTCCTTCAGTTATGGCAATGCTGCTTGTAAGAGCTGGTACAATAGGATTAAAATTTAAGCACTTATGTTGTAAGAGATAAAAAAAGATCTTCAGGGACTTACCCTCTTTTCCTCTTTCCATTGCAACAGACTGAGCCTGCAGGTTCATGTTGTGCAGATAAATGTCAACATCATCATCTATACAGTGTGCAGGGAAATGACAGTGCACACACATTGAAAACTTCAATGTCTTTTTAAAAGTCTTTTCTAGAGCAATATTACTTATGAACTCATTTGTAAATTATAGGTTTATGGGTAAAATTTCTATGACTGCCCTCTGATTTTTTGTTTGTAGTGGTTTACCACAAGCTACAATATTTTAAAGGTGTCACTTAGAATATCCTAGTTGGAAAGGTCCTTTCAGGTCATGTAGTCCAACCATCAACCTACCTCTGACACATTCATCACTAAACTGTATTTCTAAGCACTACCTCTACCTGTCTCTTAAATACCACAGGGGATGGCAATTCCACCACTTCCCCAGGCAGCCCGTTTCAATGTTTTATAACCCCTTCAGTGCAAAAATTTTTTCTTCATATCACATCTAAATCTCCCCTGGTGAAACATAAGGCTGTTCTCTCTTGTTCTGTCATTTATTATCTGCCAGAAGAGTCTGACCCCCACTTCTCTACAACCTCCTTTCAGGTATCTGTAGGGAGATATTAAGTATCCCCTCAGCCCTCTTTTCATCAGACTAAACAATCCTAAGTCCCTCAGCTACTTCTCGTTAGACTTGTTCTCCAGACCCCTCACCAGATTTGTTGTCCTTCTCTGAACACTCCCTAGCACCTCAATGTGTTTCATGTGATGAGGGACCCAAAACTGGACACAGCATTCAAGATAGGGCCTCACCAGCACCAAGGTAACTCTGAAGTTTTTCATGGTTAGGTAATTCCTGCACATATGTCATTTCATATCATTCATGCTAGGATTTGATCCTAAAGCTAAGCATACCCAGGAACAGCAGCAACTATGTGAGGGAATCAGGGGAAGCTGTGTAGATGCTACTATGCACACAAATAAGAATGCTGCATCTGGCATTGCTCATTGAGGTCTTGGAGGAGGAAGACAGTCAATCCCAAGAGGTCTTCCCCCTGCCATTGCAGTGCATGATGTAATAGAAAAGCCAGTCTTTTCCAGCCAGCTGATGGCAGGTTATTTTTCCAGTAACTACATTTATCTGTGTTAGCCCATATCTCTGACAGCACTGGTTTCTCTGAACACTGATTCAAGTGTGAGGAAAAACAAACCAGGATTGATAGCTGTAAATGTAGTCAATAAAGGAAAGCAAACTAATATAAATCCTCTGATCTGTGCATGAGCAAAGCCACTGCAGCTTGGAATCCCCTTCTTTGTAACAGCTTGTGAAAAGATGGGATTTGAGATTGTTGCTTTTAGCAATTTTGTGTGGAAAAAAGATGCTTTTCCCTCTTGAAATTTTCTATAATTAATCTTTATATCATAATTATATTGCTGGCTCAAATTTAGAGGCTTAGACTGTAAATAACAACTGTGAAAAAGAATTTAGGACTGGAATGAATGAGATATAAAGCTAATTCCTACCAGCCCCTTTCGTGCTGCACGATATACTGCTTCTCAAAACAGACTGCATCCAGGCTTACATGAGAGAGCATGCCACTATAGAGGCATCTGCATATTTATCATCCCAATTCCTGCACACACTGCAGTTCCCAAATCTGGGCATCTGTGTCACGTTGGCCATGTTTAGGGAACACATCCCATTCAAACTTATTTGTCTCAGCCACCTCCTGGCTGCTGTAGAACCAAATCCTCCACCCTTAACCAGGACAGTGGCCCCAGCAAATTCCATCTGATGCCTTGTTTTAGGTCTTTAGGAAACCAGTACCCAGTGAGATACTCTACAAAGTCACTGTCGACACAGCTTAGAGACATTTCTTCAGGATCTATTTGACATGAACAGAGATGGCTGATTTTGACCCAAAGTTACAATATCAAAACTGAATACACAGAAAATGAAGAAAAACTGTTCTAACATACATGCATACATACTGTTCTAACTAACATACTTGTAAGAGTAAGACTCCATACAGTTAGTTCCTGGATGAAATTCCTCCAGTGTGTAGCTCAAAAGCACAACTCCAGGGATCCCACCCTAGCCTTAGTAGCAGGTCACCCATGTCTTGCAGGATACCAGGGCCCAGGAGTGGTTGGCAAGCTGCCTAGCACTCATAGCACATTACTTACAGGGTCCTATGATTCAACATATCCCTGCTAGAAATCAAGCTCTTTGTCCAGACCCCAACACCAGATCCCACAGTCTGTCTGCCTGGTAAAGTATGATCTGATGGATGGGGTATTATGAGAAGGAAGAGATAAAAGAAACCGCCATATTCATTCTGCAGCTGCAAAATCATTCTTCATCCTTCTGTTCCTGTGTGGGTAGCCTGTCTGAAAGCTCACCAGAAAAGGACAGACAGTTCATAAGGAATGAATGGGCTGTGTCTTCTTTTCACAGATCTCTCTTGGCTCCACAGACTCTCTGCACCTTTTAATAGAAAGGTGTAAGCTGGGCTTGGCAAGTGGATGCTTCAAATAAATGTCAACCTATTCCTAAAACCTAGCAAAGGCAAGTGACCAAATTGCAACTCATGGTTACTGTCCAGTTCTCTGCACTAAGAGAGAATCACAGTGTGTAGTTGTCATTTATTTTCATAATCTCTTCTCCTTGCATGGAAGTTTCTCTTCAGGTGTGTTTGCCATATCTGCACACGAAAGTTAGAAGCATGTGGTAATGCTCCCATTTCTCAAACTGTTAAAACTATAAGGCAGGACATAAAATTCCCCCCTCCAAAATCCACATACTTTTAATGCATCATAGGACCTCTAAAAAGCCTGAACCATTTTCCCACACATCCTGGTTAGATTCTTTTTAGAATTTGTACTTTTTTCTCTCGTATTTGAGAGATTTACACCATAGCACCTGATTTATGTTTATGTTTAAGTGACTGAATGATGAGAACAAAAGTAAACAAAATACATGTTATGGCAGAATGCAGTTCACATCTTTTTTTCTGGTGCATGCAGCAGTATTTCTTACAGCTGATAGAATTACACAAAATAAGAAGAAAATAAACATAACAGAATTCAGTTGAGCAAAATGCTGGTTTACATGGCCACATGTCCTGTTAGGTAACCTCTGAGACACAAGTCTAGAAATTAGCAAGCCACGAAGCTATGGAAGCCAGAGATTCAAATTTGTTCTTTCATGGCAAGTAATTTGTAGTCTATAGTCTATGACAGCTTTAGATGATTCTTCATAGCCACACTTCATTGCTAGGGGGCCCAAGCAGCTTCCAAGCAGGAGATGGTGTTCCAGTGACTGATGACTACTTTTACAGCAGAGAAGTAGATGGTTCTCAGAGCAAGTGATACTGCAGTCTATAGGTGATGATATTTTAATAGGACAACTTTAGTTTTCCAGCTCCAGAGTATGACTCAATAGAATATGGAGCTGTCTGAGAGTGCAAGAACTGAAATAAATTTGGAGGACTCTTGGCAGAGCACAGAACCCAATTTAGGATGCAGTCTGAATCCATGCCATATTGTTAAGTGCATATCCTGAATCAAGTTCTCACCTTTCCAAAAGTGCTCACAGTTCTGTGTTGGGGGAAAAGGCTATAGATAACCCCGAGAGACAGCTAAATTTCTGCATAGGCAGACAAGAGGTTATGGCTTGGAGCATGCCCCAAGTTAAGCTGCTTAACACTTGGAGATGAAGTCCAGTCTACATTCTTAAGATGTGAATATTGACTTGTTTCATTATCTTGCCAGGACTCGCTGAAATTAACTAAGAAATTTAAGTTTTCTTGTAGTTGCTTTGAACTTGCTCGTGAGTCAATGTTGAGGCATGGGAACCTTTCCCTGGGAATTATGAGAGAGGAAGAATTCAGTCCCTGTTGACCAAATTCCTGGTGCTGACTCTCCAGTGGAATTACTCAGAATCCTGGGAATGCCTGAGCCTCCTTAACTGAGGAGCAGACTCTTTGGTGACTGTTAATATCAGAACTCACTTAGGATCCTTTTCCTAATGGGGCCACAATGGCAAAATCATTCTTCTCTACTTGGAAATCTATTCTGGTGGCTCTGAGATCTCTAATCTGCCAAACTTGATTAAAATCAGCCCAAGTTTCGAAAGCCTTTAGTCAGGCACATTTAGCTGTACACATGTCTGCTCGCATGTACATGCACACACACACACACAAATTATATTCTATGGGAGGAAAATAATTTCTGGCCTGAGTTTTAAATGTTGTCTACACCGCTATACTCAAATAGCTAAAATTTGTAAACAATAAGGGAGGAATTTTATAGTGGACACAGTAAGAGAATGTGGATCCAATAGCAGTATTTAAAGAGATGCCTGATTGCTTTTCATGTTGTTGAAAGTTGAATAGTCTTTGGATACTTGATGACCTGCCAGCTGGCACATGTAACAGATATTTCTTTGTCTATACCCCTTCAGCTACTTTAATTTCTAGTTAGACTGGTAATCAGTGTCTGGTTGTGCAAGAATTAATGTACTTCTTTGGTTTAAGTGTGTCACACTGGCATTAAATTGTTCCATTACTCTCCACAGTAATCTATTAGAACAAAATATTTATGCTCAGGCATGTGTAATACAATTAAAAAGAAGAAATGTATATAATACATCGAAAGGCAGATAACGTTTTGACTGTGAATCTGTGGCTGAAGCATTACCTCCATGTCTGGAGGTGCCAGAATTACTCGCTTATACCATTTTCCTCAGGCCGTGAGCTTGTAGAATGCCTTGGGTGAAACAGATGAAACCTCATCTGTTCTGTGAGAAGGTCTGCATGATTCCTTCAGCTAACAGAATATACTCACAATTTTGGATGAGAGGGTTCCTTCAATGTTTGTACACATTGTATTTTTCTGGATGTGAGCTCAGCAAGAATGAACAGAGGCAGTGCTGTCTGTCCATTAGAGTCCAATTCCACTATACTGTAAACCATTCCAGCTCGTTATTTACTGAAGACCATTACTTTTTCCTTTCCTTTCCTTTCCTTTCCTTTCCTTTCCTTTCCTTTCCTTTCCTTTCCTTTCCTTTCCTTTCCTTTCCTTTCCTTTCCTTTCCTTTCCTTTCCTTTCCTTTCCTTTCCTTTCCTTTCCTTTCCTTTCCTTTCCTTTCCTTTCCTTTCCTTTCCTTTCCTNTTCCCCTTCCTCTTCCCCTTCTCCTTCCCCTTTCCCTTTCCTTTCCCTTTCCTTTTCCCTTCCCTTTGTATTTGATGTTACTCCTTTCATTATCTCCACATTGACTAATAACAGGTTGCCCACATAAACAAACCTTGCCTTCTCTGTGGCATCTTGATATATGGCTTTCAAGGCTGGTTGTTTTGGTCTTGAACAGTCCACAGGTCATTGCATCTGGCATTATGTATTTGATTCTCAAATTGATACCAATGAGATTGGTCCGTTGAGAAGATGTAAAGAGTAGAGGTTTGCACTATTCTGGGATTTTCTCACTGTCTGGCAAATCACATATTTGCATTTAATAAGGAAAAGATTGCTTAAGAGAACACAGTAAGACATGAAGCACAATGCAAGTCTTGGATTTGGGTTGATAAGTTCCTCTCCCAGGCTTCCCTGCTGCTACTTCCATTCTTTGGTTGTCGCATCTACTTTGGCATTAATGTCATCCATCACAAAGTGTAAGTTGTGTTTTGGTATTCTGTCAATCACACTTTTGAGGCAATTGTAGAATTTGTCCTAGTCACTGTGTTCCTCTGTCAGAAAACATCTCCCTGTGATTGACATCTTTAGGAACCTGGTTTGGAATCTGGCATATATGATGTGCTGGGTGATTGCTCCCCAGCCAAGAGTGATTTTTACACAAACTCTGTCATGGCAAATCTTATCTGTTTTGCATGTTTCTCAACTGACAGATGGATAAGCTTTTAGTGGATTCAGAGATGAGTCCTCACATTTTATCTTTACCAAGGATCAGTAAAAAGGGGTAAAGAACATCAATAATCTTTGTATAGGGGCTTGTAAGCACTGGAGAGGGACAAGACTCCTTCTCTGAAAATCAGCAGCACATAACATAGTCCCTGCATGTTCACATTGCTCCAGAATTCCCTGTGACCATGGGTACAAGCAAATAGCCACAAAGCACAGAGAGGTGGCCAGATTGTCCAGTGTAGTGTGACTACTTCCTTGCTTTCTGAGGCACTGCACTCCTGCAGAGCTCTTGGGAACAATGCAAGACCCTCATCTAGCACTGCAGACTTTGCCAAAACCAGAGAAATAATAGAGCCACATAGACCCTGAAAACATCAGCATTATAGGGAAATAACATTAAGTTTGCCTTAGGAAAATGCAAGCAATTGGATTTTGGGTCACAAATCATTTAACACATTCAACTCAGTATGAAAGTGAAACTCAAAAAACAGTTAACACTGAAAAAAATATGGAGTGAAAGGCACAGCATACTAAGCATGACATTTTCATTGTCATAGTGCTGGAATAATGCTGAGTGCTAATTTGAACTGCTACCTTAAGGCATCCTTTATCCAGAGGAACCTCTATGAGTCCTCCTGGACAACTGCAGTCAACCCTGGCCAACCTCAGCAAGAAAGATACTGTCAGTCTGTAGAGAATTTGGAGGAGAAACACAACTGATGAAAAAACTGTATGGACTGAGGCATAGGCATAAATATAGCAACTGCTGCTTGATTAAGCAATGACTAAGGTGAGAGGCAGAGTAGAGGAAAATAAGGGAATGGCATAACATTAACATATCCATTTATATGGATATAGACATCAAGGAGGAAGTGTTTCTTGTGATTACCGTGCATTTTGTAATTAACACTAATGGACTGACATCATAAATAAAACCCTTAAAATGGCTATTACAAAAACTCCTTCTTTGTTAAGCTGTGAAAATTTCTTCTAAGGCAAGTAAAAAAGCCTTTAAAGACTGAAATACACTTAGCACTGGCAAAAGTATAGAGCGGATAATCTCACTCTCACAGGGAGACAGACTGGATGATCTTTGATCTCTTTCATCTATCACATTTCGTATTCTGGTACCATTGCATATTTAGTATTTGCCTGGTTTAGTTTTATGGTCTTGTTGTAGTCATCTTTGGCCTGCTTTCTTTCTGAGTAGGAACTCATGTAATAAATTCAGTATCAATGCAATATTCTGTTAATCTTCTTCTTATGCCTTGGGCTGTTTCTTCAGATTACAAAATGAAGACCATCTTTAAAACTGTAAAAAAAAGAAGCATTTGGAAGACAGCAGTGGAAATAAATTATTCACTTTCCTATTTACATAGCTGTGAAACATTTCTGGATTCCCTTAATACCATATTTTATGTCTTTTAAATAAATATAACTTTTAAATAAGCCAAGAAAAGCTGCTTCCTAGAAAGATAGACTAGTTTATTTCAGAAGATATGGAAAATCCATAAATATAATGTCTATTATAGTCTCTTCAGCTGGCAAGAACAAATATAATACAGCCTTGGCATTATTTTTTACAATACTAATATAATTGACTAGGAGACAGAGTAATCTAACGGCAGCAGCTTTGGCATATTACAGTGAAGCCAAAAAAACCTGGAGCAGTGAGTTAATATCCTCAGCCTAACCTTCCTATAAGCCCATTAACTCCAGAACCTCTGTCATTCATAAGAATTGTTCAGGAAGAATTTGGTCACAAGAGGACAAACACAAGGGTGAGTGAGATTCCCATCTGTGGATCAGCAGAGCCACGTTTCAGTCCCAGTATTGCTCCAGACCTCCTCCATGAACACAGGGATATCTCACTGCTACTGGTTTACATCTTCCACTGCTGAACAGTCCATAATAATTCTTGCTTTCAAGCATCCTGAAGTACCGCCTTCCTTTCTGGGCAAAATCTGTGTTCACAAAAGCACCCTTGAAACCTGCCAACAGCCAGATCAAACCCACTGGCCAGCAATTAGCATGTTTTGTTGGGGACATAGTGGTGATGGCTCTATCTGCCAGTGCCGGCTCTATCTGCCAGTGCCCTGATGAGCCTGCCAGCAGCCAGTGTCATGGGAAGGTGTGAAAGCACCACAGCCACCAATAGTTAGAGGGTACCCTGCTGTTTCTGAAATGAGGAGCCTTATAGTTTACCTGGGAAAAAATACTGTCCTAATGTAAGGTTTTAATGTCATTATAGCAGGGACTGAGGGCAATTAAAAAGACAGAGGAAAATGTATGCTCTGTAGATTGTGCTGTTCTACAAAGTGCTGTCTGACAGCTTAAAAGGATTTGAATGGAATTAGCGAAGTTTTAAAATTAAGCTGTTTCTTCCACAGAAATTAGTGGTGGTGACTTGCACATCTGTTTTGGTACTCTTGGGTACTGGCGTCTGTTGTATTTGGTTTTTTTCATTTTAAATGAGAAGGCACTAAGTACTGCAACTTGAGTTCACTGCGAGGTGTAGGTCAGAGTTACCACTGTTCTGATTATCTGCTAGAACAATACCAAAAGGCCATCTACAGCCTCTGCCCTACCAAAATGTTGATGCCTACTTCCTTCTTTCCAGGAGTTTTTGCCATCATGCTAGAAGGGTGGAATGTTTGAGTAAAGCTCACATTAATAGACCAAATAAGTTTTACCTTCAGGTAGGACAAAATTCAATGGTATTTTGTGTCATGGCCAAAATCCCTTTAGCTGACTTGGTACAATCATAAAGATGCACTATGAGAATGAGGGCTGGGATATTAATATTTCTAATTTAAGTGATATTAATTGGGTTCAACATTGTGTATTAAAAGCGAGGACCTATTAACATAGTTGGAAGGATCTGTGCACTACTAGGGATGCCATTATATGTATAAACTAGATGCAGGATGTTTTATTATTGCCATTTCCAAATTGACTTTAGGTGAAAGCACAGCTGGGTGCTTACCACAGTGGTGCAGAGGAAGCAAGCATTTAAATATTCAGCTCCCACTTTTTGAAAATTGCACTGCAATTTGGAAAGTGCATTCCCTCTTAGGAAAATTAGGCCTTAAAGTCCTCTGGCAGATGATTGACAGTGCCAGCTCTCCATCAGTCTTCCATTCCTCTGATCACTGGTTAATTCTCCATTTAAATGGCGTGACTAAATTTCATATTGTCTGCTCCCAGAGTAAGGACAAGTACTGTCTGGACTGTCTATGTGGTGACACCAAGCAAAAGGGGAAAAAAAAAAAAGAAATAAAAACCTCAACCCTTTTGCAGTAAAGACCTTTTATTCCAAGATTACGCTTGTGAAATAAAGGTCTGAACCTCCACTTATTGGTGGTGGTTGCAGTGGATGAAGGACCAAGCTACAAATCCTGGCTCTTGAAAAAATGCATGTAGAATACAACACTAGAATTTGATCTGTTTCAATGCAGATCACAAACATTGGTTTCCTCTGTTAGTGTCTTGCAACAGCCTCAGATTAAATAACATTTGCTTGTGACAACAGAACAACGTTACTAAAAAGTTCAGTGATGAACTAAATTGCCACCAAAGAAGGTAGGTTTTTAATCAGAGGATCCTTGACTGAAAAAAAAAATATGCAAGCACAAGGGAGGATGTGTGACCATGCAGCTAAGTTTGGAAAGAAGTATTGCCACCTACTGTAGCCGAAGTTTGGATTTAGATTGTCTCCATCTCCACCAAGGCACTCTTTAATGGTGCAATTTCTTCTCACCTGGACAAGACATATCTAGCTGCATATGTCATCAAAAGGGTGGGTAGTGTGGTACTCTTCTCTTTGCCACCATCCCTTCCATTTCCAAGGTCCCGGAGTGACCATGTGGTGACCTGGATCAGCTTGCTGACCTACTAGAAAACTAATCTGTATTTCACGGCAGGACCACTGCAAGCTACACCGCAGTGGGCAGAGGCAGAAAGGAGACAGCATGTGATGGGAGTAAATTGCGCAAAGTTGAACCACATCCTTGAAAAGCAAAGGTTAACTCAAGCTGTTTCTGCACAGGATGACAGCTGTACCAAAATGCTTAAGGAGTTCATCCCATCATGATGTAGATAATTGCATTTCTTGTGTCAAGGTAGCATCTTTATTTTAAGGAATGTTAGGCTACTACTTTTTCACATCTACCCAGCAGGGTTTTTTGCTGGAGAGAGCAAGGTAGGCATGGAGAAACTTACTTGATTTCTAGATGTATCTGACCCTCAAATATGATAAATTACATTTATACCCACTTTAAGACACTTAAACGGTCCTGGAATAGCACCTGTGAGCCCCAGTGGAAGATAGACTTAGTCATCTCTCAGCTATGCTTCTGTATATATGTCCAGCTGTATTTTGGGTTTTTACTTAGTTCCTTATTGTCTCTCTCATTCTCTAGTAAAGGGGAATCATAATTTATTTTCTTTCAAAGGGAACCAGAAGAAGGATTCTTATCAATAAAGCTTTCTAAAATAAGGGAAGAGGGTGATAAAGTTCAGCCGAAGAGGGCTCACTTATTGACAGAGATAGCAAGCAGAGAGCACCGAAGTCTCAGTAAATAAATGCCTGGTAATTGACTTACAAAAAATTAAAAATCCAGCCTTCTAACTAGCTGTATCATTAGCAATGCAAAGCAAGTCCTTGGTTGTTGTTTTTACCAAGAGTTTTTTGTTGTTCCCTGCCTCCTTCCTAGTTCTAATTCAATCTTTATTATTTTGAACGATTTTGCCAGCAGAAAAAGCCTCCATACATCAAAGTGGGAAGTGAGTGGCTGGGACAAGGTTCTGTCAAGGGAAAGAATGAGATGCTCAGCATCAGGAGGAAGCACTGTGCACTTAGAGATGAACAGTTTTATTTTAATCCTTTCATCTACTTCTTTAGCTCCTTTTTGTTTCAGGTGCCATAAACACTTGCTGTGGAGCCAATGTTCGGTACTGGAAGGATTTTTTTTTATTTTTTTTTTTAATTCCTCTCGTTTCTGTTGAAACATGACACTCAAATTGGAGATAGGAGCAGAGATCAACAAACCCTGTCAGCTCTTGTCAACCCAGGTGTAACAGTGTGATCTTCTTAAATTGCTGCTAATCTGCCAAAGATCTCTTTATCTGCAGTCTGCATCATGCTGTTTGCTCACATTTGGTTAACACTTTAAATTTCCCTTTTGGAGGTGTCACTGTTTGCCATTTAGCAACTAAGAAGAACAGTGAGAGCAGCTTAAAGCACATGGATTTGGGAAGCTAGAAAAGCTGATTAGCTATTCAGGGAGAATAATCTTATTGAAAGTAGTAAGAGCTGTATAAAGAATGCTTTTCCCTTTTCTCGTAACAATCTTCTAATTATGTTGTCAGGCTTGCTGTCGTGTTCTCCCCCTGTGCCATTAAGAAACCCTTTTCTAAGTTAAGAAAGAGATTTCCAGATTGTGATGATGTTTGCTGATTTTTTTTTTATTGTTTAAAGAATCTGTGTGTATTAAACCAAACATTAAATACGATTCATGCTTAGCATAATTGTCTGCGTTGAGGTGCTTGAGGCTGTGATGGTGGCAAGAGAAAAGGGGGTGCTCAGCATGTGGGGGGTTACTCTTCCACACAAGTCTCAGGGGATTTCACCTTTGTGACTGGGACCTGAGTCTGGCAGGGACCTTACTGAATAAAATATAGTTGTAAATCAATAGTCACTCAAAGGGTCAGAAGCAAGATACACATAGATGGAGATTTCTGAGAAGAACCCAACAATATTTCTTGGCAATGGGTGGACAAGTTGAACTGTCCTCTAATCCGCTCTTTTATACTACTGTTGCCCATATTTTCTTGGGAAGAATAAAAGCCTATATTTTACATATTCCCTTTAAATTAGATGCCTGGTAGTTTGACACAAGAAGGATCTGTCTACTGATATCAGCATTTTGGTTGACATACCCTATAACTAAAATAAAATGCACTAGAGGGGAAACAAAATCCAAACTTACTCTGTGATCTTATTGGTTCTGATTCATGGCTCAAATATTATCTATCCAGTGGTTCTGAATATGAGTACTAGAGATGTATCCATCTGGCCAAACACAGTACCAGTGTTCGCTCATTTTCTTTTGCTGCTGTGTGCTCAAATGAAAGCTGAAGATCATATTAGTAACTGATAGGAATAGGAAGTGTATCAAATTTTTCAAACCATGGCACAGTTTAGGAAAAATCTGAGTAACATCCGTCTCTCTCAAAATCACTAACTTCTGCCACAGTTCTGTCTTTATGCAATCTGTTTTGTTACTGAGACACAGTGATTTGTTATTCTTTAGCACTTCTATGACTGAAGATGTGTAGAAAGCTGAACCAAGCAAATACATTGCACTGCATAAGCCCTTCCTTTAAAAGTATAATGACATGCCATCACACATTTCAATTTTCAGGATGTTTCAAGAAGTCAGATTTCTTCTTCTCCCATTTGCCATTATGTGACTCCACTTTACTCAGCAAAATTACTTTCACTTCCAACAGTAGGAAAGAATTTGGCTAGTAAACTTTCTATGTAAACAATATTTGTTACTGGAAATCTGCTTGACTAATGCAACTTACAAAAAAAGTCTGCTCATTTTTCTTTTATTACAGAGCAACAGCAATTTGAGAAGTGATTTTTTTTTTAAATTTTCTTCATAATTTTTGCCACATGACATACAAAACCATTATGCCACTTAGGTATACAACTGGCAAATTGGAAATTACTTATTCCCTTCTCATAACATTAAATCAAATATTTATTTGTTTTCATAAATGTATAACAACAAATTCTCCTGCAGACTGCTGAGTAGGCTGCCAGAAGTTAGGAAGATTTTTGACAGAAACCTATTTTCTTTTCATTCCAAATAAAGTTTGGTAAATATTTATATACAATGTTTTTGAGTTGATAGATCTGCATTTTGAAATGAAATTATAGAATTTTGCCCAATGACACACAAATCTTTTTTTTTTCATATAGACACATTCTATGTCCTGCATTAGCAAGCACAATATCTACTGGTGTGTGACTGAAATCATGGCCACACTGAATTTTATAAAAAAGCTAACAGTACTACTTAACACTACATGTTCCTGTTTAAGTGGATAACTAGATGTGCATCAAGGACTTGACAAGTAGGAAAAAGTTGATACATATTTCATTTATACACAAACATATTTCTTGTAGTGGATGGAGCTAAGCTTTGCTCCTATACAGTATGCATTTTCAGCTGGAATTAATTTCTCCTTAGATATTCCATTTTTTGGTATTCTGAGAAACTATAACCACAAAGGAAACCACTCACCAAAAGGAAACCACTTGCCAAATGAAATTGCTGTTTTCAGACCCAATGTCATTCTAGAGAGCATGAATATTATGCGGATATTTTTGGTCTGTACTGTATTTGATAAGACTCTCAACAAGCTACCATATGTTCTTCCAGCATGTGACCTCCACATCCATGCGGTCCATATTTGCTATTCAGGGAATGTTTTTATCAGGTTAGGTTTCTGATCTGTCTACACTTATCATTCTCCAGTAACCACATGGGACTGATGTACCTGTTCTGCTCTTCCTTTCAATGGTGAAGGTCAAGATTCGTTCCATATAAAGCGTATCTCCATTGCTCTACTTGCCATGTAAGTGCTGAACATGAAGAGATATCTCAGATTCTGAACTGCTGTTGAAACCTTGAGAAACACAGTGAAAAGGATGTACTACAATCTGATTATAGAATCGTAGAATAGTTTTGGTTGGAAGAGACCTTAAAGATCATATAGTTCCAACTGCCCTGCCAAGAGTAGGGACACCTCCTGCTAGATCAGGTTGCTCAACGCCTTGTCCACCCTGGCCTTAAACACCTCCAGAAAGGGGGCATCCACAACCTCTCTGGGCAACCTGTTCACCATTTCACAAGCCTCACCATAAAGAATTTCTTTCTTATATCTAGGTTGAATCTCCCCTCTTCAAATTTACATCCTTCTCTTCTCCAGGCATAACAGCCCCAAGTCCTTTAGCCTGTCCTCATAAGGGAGTTGCTCTAGCCCTTTGATCATCTTTATGGCCCTCCTCTGGACCCGCTCTAACAGCTCAATGCCCTTCTTATGTTGAGGGCTCCAGAACTGGACACAATACTCCAGAATCAAGTAGAGGGGCAAAATCACCTCTCTTGACCTGCTGGTCACGCTTCACTTGATGCAGCCCAGGATTCCATTGCCTGCCTGGACTGCACGCGCACACTGTTGGCTCATGTTGAGTTTTTCATCTGCTGACACCCCCAAATCCTTCTCTTCAGAGCTGCACTCAAGCCACTCTCCACCCAGCCTGTATCTGTGCTTGGAGTTGCCCAGGTGCAGGACCTTGCACTTAGCCTTGTTGAACTTCATGAGATTGTCATGGGCCCATCTCTCAAGCCTGACAAGTTCCCTCTGGATAGCATCCCTTCCCTCTGGTGTATCAACTGCACCAGACAGCTTGATCTCATCTGCAAACTTGCTGAGAGTGCATTCAGTCCCACTGTCCATGTCTCCAAAATTATATGCAGTAGCTGAAGGAACCATAATCTGGGGGAAACTGCAGAACTTCTTTATGGTCTTTTGGCCTTTTTGCCTAGAAGTGTCTTTGGGAGCTCTGCAGAAGTGTCCTTGGGTCCATCAGTAATGCAACAGGTGTATGGCACCTGGACAGGCTGGAGAGGCTGGAAAGTTGGGTGAGGAGAAATTCAATGAAATACAACAAGGCCAAGTGTAGGGTCTTATATATGGGCAGGAACAACCACATGAATCAGTGTAAGTTGGGGACCAACCTGTTAGAGAGTAATGTAGGGGAAAAGGACCTGGGAGTCCTGGTGGACAGCAGGATGACTGTGAACTAGCAATGTGCCCTTGTGGCCAAGAAGGCCAATGGCATCCTGGAGTGTATTAGAAGGGGTATAGTCAGTAGGTCAAGAGTGGCTCTCCTCTCCTCTNATGAAGGGATTTGGAGCTTCTTCCTTATGAGGAAAGGCTGAGGGAGCTAGGTCTGTTTAGCTTGGTGGTGACCTCATTAATGTCTATAAATATGTAAAAAGTGAGTGCCGGGAGGATGGAGCCAGGCTTTTCTCAGTGATCTCCAATGATAGGACCCAGGGCAATGAGTGAAAACTGGAACACAGGAGGATCCACAGAAATGTAAGAAAGAACTTTTTCATGTTTAGGGTTATGGAACACTGGAACAGGCTGCCCAGAGGGTTTGTGGAGTCTCCTTCTCTGGAGACATTCAAAACCTACCTAGATGCATTCCTGTGAGACCTGGTCTAGGTGTTCCTGCTCCAGCAAGGGGATTAGAGTAGATGATCTTTTGAGGTCCCTTCCAGTCCCTGACATGCTGTGGTTCTGTGTGATTCTGTGATGATAGACTACAATTTCACAATGGAGGCTATAGGAAGTATCTTTGAAGATGGTGTACGTATTGTCTGACTTCCATTCAGGATAAAAAATAATTATGTTTCTTCTTGTAGTTGTAACAAAAGGAGATTGCATTTAGTGCTCACTCTCTTTGAAAACTTTTTCACAGGAAACTGTACAAACATTCACATTCTGCTTTCTACTTCACCTTTCATTTGTTTCCTTCACCTACCTCCTTGGTGCTGCTACTGAGAGATCTTTCTGCAGAGGAAGATACAAGCTTTATCTGATCATTCTAATATTCCAATCATTCACAAGCTGTACCATTCTTGACCCAGAGCATTCAATTAATTTTGATTATTCACAATTTATGCATGTCTCCAATGAATCATAACTTTTACATGTGACCTAAGTTTCTCAAGTTTATTGCATTCCAAGTCCACAAGTTACAGGAGGATGCAGTTTCTGATTTGAAGAGCTTCCTTTCTAATTTGATCCAAGACAGAGGTGAGCATGAATGAGGAAAGGAGAGAAGGAGACAACAGGCTCCAACTTGTTACATAGGTTACTAATGTCACATCTTGATGACTCTGAATAATTTTCAAGTATTCCTTTTATGAATTAATAAATAATGGCAGCTATCATTACACAGCAGTTCCACCAATATTTTTTGTCTGAGTTTTTAAAGTATCACTTGCAGAAATGTATCATGAAGATAAAAGGATAGAGGGAAGAAGAAAAGCAGAACATACCATGTTTTCATGTGCACTGAGTAATATAGACAAAATCTGCAGGGGCCAGTCTTCCTAAGAATCTGTCTCTAAACTACTTGCTTCAATTTCCAAGGCAGTATAAGATGGAAATTGATAGTCCAAAGTGCTAGCAGGAAGGAACAGAGGACTGGGGAATTAAAAGTTTGCATGAGCAAGTTGAAGGACAAGTATCTAGTACAAGATGTCCCTGCTCACTGGAGGGAGTTGGACTAGATGACCTTTGATTGTACCTTCCAACTCAACATATTCTATCATTCTACTATTTCAAGTTTAAAAACAGGTCATAATGCACTCAAAACCTGCATATATGAATGAAATCTTGAAAAAAAATGCATAAAAGAGCAAAATTAGATGGGCGCTATAATTTGTTTAATCTTATGCCATATTATTACTTAAGGTAGATCTGAAGGTTTAGAACAAGGGTTGTCTGTGGGCATGTACTTGTAGACAATGTTAGTATCAACCCTAAGAGAAAGACTAATTTCAACTAACTGTAATCATCCAAATTTTGAGTGTACAGTCTAAACTCTGGAGACAGACAGAGGCACTTTATACTGTCCTGCAAGTAGGTTGTACTCATCAAGAACAGAACTGAACAAGACATCAAATGTCACTACTCTGTGCTGTTCCTTCAGGATAAGCTCCTTAAAATCATGTATGCACATAACTACTTTCATTTTTATGTTGTCAGTTTTCTTACCATGATATGCAGAGGAATCTGAGGAAGCATGATGTGTGCCAGATTTTAGAGTACTGGATTTCTCCAGTTGATAACGTTGTAGGGAGTCCATCCGAGTTGTGTTTATTTTATGTGCAGCAGTTAAAAATATCTCATTTCTTGTACATACCAAGAGGAATAATCAGTTAAAATAAATCTAAGATAAATAACCGAGCTTTTTTTTTCAGATAAAATACTTTGTGAAAAAATTTGCATAAAAACTGTGACTGCAGTTAGACAGATACCTGATTATTAATATTCCATTTCAAAGTAACTTCAAAAGACTCCCCAAGAGGCACCACAGCTGCTTCCATTTAAAAAATAAAATAATCCTGCAAATGAGGCATCTCCTTGCAGACCCAAACAGTGCCTGCATTTGGCATCAATATTTTCTAAGGGCTACTTCACTGTGAGAAACCAGCAGAACATCTCCAACTCAGCTGGTTGTTCCCATGAACCTGTTGTACCCTGTGATCCTAGAGGAGTTCAGAGCACCAACCACTACCTTCACCCTGAGTGCAGTTTCCTGTTCTGAAGGAAAGCATTAAAATGCTAAATCTTAGAAGTGCAAAAATGAAGAGATCAGAAAGTGAGAGGTAACTTCTGTGTACAATAGCTCTCTGCTAGACTGGTCTTATCAAATGAATGTGGTTTGGGGCAAGGTCTAAATGGAAATATCAGAGGTTGGGAAAGTTTCTGTTCTTGTACTTTGTGAGAAAAGTTGTAGGGTGTTACAGGGAGGCAATGCACCAAACTTGTTTGGTGCATTTTGTTTATCTTTAGATGAACAAAAATTCATTCAAGCTCTGGATGGACCAAATTGCATCTACAAGTCAAAGTTCAAGCACTAATATATTAGAGGCTACATGAATCCTAATGGGGTGATGAACTCATCATACCAAAAGCAACATGATCAGGGAGGTTATGGTCAGGAAAGTTTAGGAAGCACTCACTGCAGCATGTCTTCATATAGTGGATATATAGGATATATATTTTCTTGCTGATGCAAATAAAACCCCTTCTCTTAATTTTTCTAGTTCTATTTAATTATAGATCTATAAAATTGTGCTTCCTTGCCACATTCTCAACCTTCTCACAAGCACTGGTATTTAGCAACTAAAGTAGGGTCCGCTCCAGATGCAGAGTAGATGTAGTGGAAATACAAGGTAGACCCTAGCTCATCTCCAAAAAGTCAATTACATTTGGTCACCCAAAGCAATCTCTGGGGTCTTTGTATGTCATGTGTACAAAGATAGTTAAACACCTTCTCTCCATGAAGTCTTTTGCATTGCAGACTGTGAACCTGAAAGCCATTTAAAAGTTCCAAAAATTTAAGGTTTTTTCTTATAAAACAGCTATCTCAGATAGACAATCTGCTTGGGTGACATGGAGAATGTTTTCCCCAAGAGGCTTCTCCTGTTCTTTCTTAGTTACTGCCAAGCAGTAAAGTGATCTTCCTGATGTCATGACGTGAACTGGAGAAAGGAAATACACTAATTTCAACACCAAGAAAAAATGTCATAATGTCTTCATGATTATTTTGTGATCAGTAGGATTTAGTTTTACTCTCCTACATGAGCACAAATCAGAGCTCAACTTACAATTCAATTAAGTTGATATATTCTAAGTCTTGCCATTCTATTACAATGTCTCCTAATTCCACCTCTGCACCAAACTAATGTTTTCGTAACTTTTTCAAAGCACAGATACTTCTGATCTCTGTGCTTATGGACTAGTTTGTTGTTTTCCTTCACTAAACAATTACCCCCAAGATGATTCAGTGATGGGAGCCATACAAAGAATCTACACAGAGTCAAGTTAATTTGGGTACTGAATTTCATTTCACCGGGTCCTCTTAGTAATTGTATTCAGAAATGCATTCTTTTTTTCTTGATCACAGCTGTCTGTAGTTTGCTGTTCTTCCCTTGCTTCTTTGCATAAACAATTGACACTACCATGGTTGAAGAGCCAATACTATTTACTTTCCTCTGTTAGAAGTAGAAGAAGTAAATAGGGTCTGCATAATGCATTTTCAAGTATACTAGTTAAAAGTCAGTTCAGGAAAAATGATCTACAACACTTTAAGGAGAGTGAGAATGAGAGAAATTATTTTTTTTTTGCTCTTTCCTTCCCATCATTTTCATAACCGATAAGACAAACCTAAATTCTGTCCATGCTCTAAGTTATTCCAGTTGACAAGAATTTTATTTCTTAGATGTCCTTCACAGACCCTTTGAGAGGAGCTTTCAAACCCTGTCCCAAAGTGAAGGATATTTTCCAGGGGCTAGGGGAACCTGTAAGTGCTGAGAGTAAAAAAATCACGAGTCCTATGGAAAGGATGGGAAACACTAATCGTGGTGGTAGGTAGACCTTGGACAAGGTCAAAGCATTTTGGAAGGTGTTTTTTAACATTAGTGTCGACTAATGTGAGAGCCAGGTAGACAGAAAAAGCTTGACTGCTGTCGCAGATCCCTCTACCCAGTGTCAGTCTCTTATCAACACTCACAGCAATAAAACATAACCACTATTTGAAAGTGTTGCCAAGAATGGACACCAGTATCTGTCAGCTGATGCCACCTGTTACATCTTATCAGTAAAATGTCTGTAATATACAAGCCTGATTTTTAACAAAGATTGGAAAATATATGAGTCTTTTGGTTGATATGGGTGAACCCTGCACCAGACTATTTAAAAATTTAAGCCCCTACCAAAAAAAAAAAAGAAAAATACTTTTGGATTTTTATTCCCTTGTTCAACAGTCCATGGACTCTAAGAGCAGAAACACTGCAGGATTTGGCTGTATCATTTGTTCATACCAGACATGGAACCTTTTCTTGAAACAGCATATCTTGCAGTAAGAGACAATTTTAAAGACTCCAGAGACTAATGAGCTTGCTATCTGCTCTGATAAGCAACTCCAGTATTTAGTTAACTTCGCTGCTAGGAAAATATTTTCTTTCCAGTTTGATTTTGTCTTCCAGTATTGCTGTGCATTTTTCTGAAAGACTGAATAGCTTCTCAGTCCTGAAAATTTTTTGCAAGTTGCCTATTAACCCTTTTGCTAATTATCTGTGCAGATAGACTTTCCCAAGAATGACAATGCATGGGGTTTTTACCATCTTCTGTGACATTTTTGTGCTTCCATTTTTGAACTCTTTGAGTGTTCCCCCTTCCTTCTAGGAAGAAGTACAGCAAAGCTGGACATGAGATTTTTATGGAGGTCTCATCAAAGCAACAAAAATATTAATCTTGGTCTCTACTTAATTTTTCAAACTATCCAAGAGCTACATTGGTCACGGCATCACAAATAAAACCCAGTCCTTGATGGGAACACCCCCTCTGAACTTTCCAGGCCAGGCTTCTACATTATAGATAGAACTGGTAATATTCATACCTAGATTTCCAAATTATTTCCATGTTTCCATATTCATAGATTCTATCGATTTCCATAGATTTCCATATTCATTCCTAGATTTCCAAATGCAATGTTTATTTCTAAAGCTGTGCATTTCACACAAAGCACACCAGTGGATCACAATTTAATTCACTCTCTGATCCACATTACTTATTAACTTGCTACTCTGCCATATAGTAATATAACTGAAAAATGTCATCTCGTTTTACCTAAAATGGTGGCAATCAAATTAGTGTTTGAGTAGGACTGCAGCAGTGAACAAGTATATGCTTATATGTGTATGATTGGAGAGCAAGTGAATGCTAACTGCTATTAAGTTTGTTACACCAGAGAAATAAATGTGAGTCTGAATGGAGCAAAAAGGCATGAGCAGAAACGTTTAGGAACGATTTGCCTATGTAGCTCATTAAAAATAATTTAATGTTGTGAGACCAAGGACCATGCCATAGAAGCATTGTGAGCAATGCACATTTGATATCTTCCTATTGGCAACCATACTTTAAGACCTGACACTGAACCAATTTTTGATCCATCCAACTTGCACCTGCTAATCTAATGCAAAGTAAGTTTTTTAATTGTGCAGTGCTGTGTCAAATGCCTTGGAGAAATCCATGTAAACTATGTAAACACAGATGCCTTTATCAAGCAGACCTGTAATCTTGACAAAGAAAGCTATCAGTTTTGTTTGACAAGACCTATTTTCCATGATACTATACTGACTGACATTAATTAGATTTTTAATCTCTAGATCTGTGCTGCTTAGAATCATAAATCAACTTTTTGTGGAACAAGTGAATCAATCCTGCTGTCCTGGGTCACAGATCAGACTCCCCTAAGTAGCCAAATTTCACTGCAGCTCTTCATTCTTTTGGAGTTCATAAAATTTCAAGAAGTTTTCTTTACATACTTTCTGTTAAATAATTCTGTGTATTAATTGTGAGCATGAAACCAATAGGACAGCACAATTTGAAAGAAAAGCATCTGGCTTTGTTATTTTTATCTGAAATTTTATTTCAACTGCATCATTGTAATTACTCTTGTGGTAAAAGTAAAATGTCTGAAAAATAACTCAGTTTGTCATGATTTTTATTAATTCCCATTGGATGCGAGACATTGGAACAGGCTGCCCGGAAAAGTGGTGGAGGCCCTATCCCTGAAGGTATTCAAGGCAACCTGAGCAACCTGGTCTAGTTAAAGATGTCCCTGCTTGCTGCATGGGAGTTGAACTAGATGACCTTTGAAGGTCCCTTCCAACCCTATGATTCTGTGTGTGTGAGCTCCTACACTTACACAAGGTATAATTCACCCCAACACATCTTCCATGAATGATCAAGAAGCATGAAAAGTGGATACCTAAAAACAAAAAGAGAAAAACTTTGTGGTTTTCTCTGCAAGTGGGCATTCATGAGGTCCCTTCTGCACAGCTTAATTCATCTGTCATTAACACATGTCAGGGAAGATAGCGACTAGTAGCTTTGGATCATGAAATGAGCAGGTAATCCCTTCAGATCCTACCCAGCTCTGACAGTCCATGTCACAGCTGTCAGGAACAGGACTCTCCTGCCCAGGCCTGTGAGACTGAAGGAAGACTAAAGGTGCGAGAAACTCCCTCTCAGCACCTCTCCTTTCAGCTATGGGGTTCTTTCCTCTGTGCAGTTTTATGGAGGTTTTTTACACACATCCTTAAAAGCGCACAATCTGCCATCCTCATCCTCACAATATGGAATCATTTCTGTTGTTATGAGCAGTGAGTTCCAAAGTGAGATAGATGCCTCTGTCACTGTAACTTGCCGCTATTTGTCAGCCCACATTAAATGCTCACTGAAGAGTTATTTTATAATTTTTAAATGATCTTGGCCTTTATTTTATTTACTAATAGCAAGAGTGTTGTTGGTTTTGTGTGGGCTGCTTGTAGCAGCAGGCAGCAGCATTAACAGAGCTTCTGCACAGCTGCTAATGCCTCTTCTTCACGGGGAGCGAGTGGGAAGAGCAAGGAAATGAGTGGAGATTTGGCTTCTTCCCTTCGTCATGCCAGCTAGCACAGCTGAATCATCACAGCAGGGAAAATGTATAACTGTGTGTCAGCAGCAGATGACTTCCCTCTGGAGCACAAGAGCAGTGCAATATACTTTTAGGTACTTCTCCATAAAAAGGTGTGTCTAGATGGTACAGAACATACCACACATGGATGACCGAGTTGGCCCCAAATGAGCTGATTCAGGCATGAGATGTCAGGTAGGCACATTACTATGGTATCCTGCCCTGGCTAGTTTATCTCAAATAACTGGTATTTCTCGACTTACTCTATTGTGCAGCATAGAAATCTTAGAGAGGCTTGGCAAGGTTTTGATGCTTCAGCTCCATATCTCTTCAAACCACCACTGAGCTGCTAAATGCAGAAGTTTCTTAATGTTTGCCATTGAAATTGTCTTATATTTGTGCGTGTGTGGGGGGGCGTTATCTCAGCATCATTATGGACACCAAATATCTAGGGTTCTGTAGTCCTTGGCAGTTCTTTTTAAGAGAATGATGTCAGTAAAAGCTCTTCAAAATCACTTCTTGGACCAATTTCTACATAAGGTACATAGGCAACTACATTTTGTTTAAAAAATTTGTAGCTCTGGATGCCTTGCACTGAAGCAATATGACTTAGTATTAATGAATTAAAGATTTAATGCACCCAAAGAGAAACATACAGCCTAGAGGATGGACTTTTGTCTTGGGGTGGACAATCAGATGGCTGTCCTGGAAGATCCCTACAAGATACAGTGTCTGCTTATGGGGACCACTTTCATGTCATAGATCAGAACACTTTAAAGAAAAAAAAACCTACATGGAGCAGGATTTAAAAATTAGTGTATTCTCTTCTCATATGAGTTTGCTTAGCAGACAGGTTTCCAGACATACTTTTCTTAATCAATCCCTGACTCTGGTCTAAGAGATCTTCAGGACTGCCATAAAAATGAAGACTCAAAATAAGAAGCAAAGAACTGGAGTGTCATGTCTCCCGTTTTTCAGATAGGTAGACCATAAAGGGACACCCCACTGTCCATGCAGGTTCTGGTATCCAGATATCTCTTTTGCTGCAAGAGTTAGGGTAATCTTTTTCCAAAAAGCTAAATGCAAGTGGCATAGAAAGAGTTCATGTTAGGCTTTTAAACAAATTTGCTCATTGAAATGCAACTTGGACCTATTTGAATTCAATTACTTCTATTACTATTTATTTCCACAGTATGTTCCAAACAAGCCCTTTAGATACAAGCATTTTTTTCAGTCAGTTCCTTCATAACCTGCCAAACTGCAAGCTCATGTACAAATATTCTGATTCTATTGGTTACTCTTGCTACCAGGAGCATTTAATTTATGGGAGGATGTCAGTGTTAAGATGGTTTATCTCCCACATGTTACCCTCTGGTTCTGCTTGGCCCTTTGTACTCTGCTGATCTTTCTGAGGTACTATTCAGTATAGCATTAGATAATTTAAGACACAATTGAACTTACTCAATATCTCATATGGCTTCCTGCACTGCAATGTTTACTTCTGTGTTATTACCAGTTCGCCAGACTTCATTAAACTTCAGTGGAACTCCTTATAGTCAGGGATTAATTTTAGGTTTTCATACAATGAACCTCATTAATCATCCATTATTTATTTAAATCCTGCCTTTAGAATAACACAGAAATGTCATTTTGTCTACAACTTTAAAAGTATATGATCTTCTTAGGGACAAAAAAACCAGTTCAACTATCAGCAATTGTTAAAGTCTTGAGCTTATAAAACCTTACATGTTATTTAATTTATATGTCTCACATCTTCAAAATTTTTTCTCTATATAGCTTAATACAAAGGAATGTTTTGGAAAACCCAAACAGGCAAAAAGCCTTCCATGTTCAAAGGAAGCACTGGCAGTTATTAGAACAAATCTCATTAAAAATATTTTTGTTCTTCTGATGGCAAATCAAAGGAGAGCACTAGAAGTCATGACTTGTCTGAAAATCAGGAACTTCGGTTCAAAACATGCTTGAACACATATTTAAAGGAAACCTATCTCAGTTTAGGAAAAGCTTCAAGCACTCTCTCAGCTTTAAGTATGTGATCTTGAGTCATGTGTCCCAGCTAGAAGAGCAATTGCTTAAGTTCTGTAAGAAGCTGGGATCCAGCACAGTTTTTGACCAATGGCAATGATACCTGCCTATTTGTGCTGCCTTTTGTTACCCCTCACTCTCCAATCATTCTTACCCTAAATTTAGGAGCATAGAATCAAAGAATGGACTTGGCTGGGAAGCACCTTTCAGATCATTGAGTCCAACCATCAACCTAACTCTGAAAAGAGCCATCATTAAACTATATCTCTAAGCTCTATGTCTACTTGTCTCTTATACAGCTCCAAGGATGGTGCCTCAACCACTTCCCTTGGCAGCTTGTTCCAATGTACTAAATTATGTAGTTCAAAAGAATAGCACATAAAATTCTAAGTAAATACTGTGCTATACTACCAAGGAGAATAGTGGCCTCATAATTTCTTCAGTATTTCTTGATTTTTAATTCTTACCTGTGCAACTTTAATAGAATTTTAAGGAAATGTAGTAAAGAAAGAAACTGCTAGATGTGCAATCTGAGTGAGACATCCAATTCAATTTTATATATCCAAGTATCTTGCTGAGCTCAGATAATACTGGCATCCTTAAAATGGCTTGAGATTCTACTCCTGTAAGTCTGATAGGATTCTTTCAGTTTCATCTGGAAATCAAAAATCACAGTTAGTTTAATAGCTAATGAAGAACATGCGGTTTAGTATTATGGAAATTGGCAAAGAAGAAAGACATAATGGCACATTTTTCACGCAGTGAAAAAAGAGTCAATTTTTCAGTATCAGAAAAACATAGCATTTTTCCTTTCTGAACTTGACAGTTCTTTCAAAGCTCCTTCAAATCCATAAAGCCATAACCAAAGGAATTTTTTTAAGAGTAATTCAATTATTTTTTATGGAAAATATCTAGTTAGGTGCATGTAAACATACTGGTTAAGCTGTAAATCTTAATTTTTTCCACTTCAGTGACTGAAATTGTGTAGAATAGAGTGTAAAAACTGCACCAAGAAGCATATTCTCATTTTATTGCCTATCAAATTAGTGCTGTGACAACCATAGTTGGTAGCAAAACACTGTGATCCTCTGTTAGCAATGAAACACAGAGTGTGAGTTGCTCATTGAGTTTAGGTAATGTACCATAAAACTTTGCATGAAAACACTAATTTTCTCAATATATATTAGTAGACAGACACAGTGTTTACTGATGAGAAGTGGAAGATGCTTTTAAACACAGGTTATTCAGGCTTTGCTTAATCACTTAGTCACTTTGTATTTGGAGTTGCATTGAAGATGCAACCTGAAGGAGGAGAGGCTGCAATTTGACCAATGTGTGTCAGTCTGACAAATGCTGACATTTTTACATAGATCTTCATGTTCGTCATATCACTGACACTGAGCTATCAGTTAAGGCATCAGTGGTGTTAGCCCCATCATAACTTTTGTTGTTTTTATCTCTGCTGTGTTGCTCTGATTACTCTTTCTTTGTGTTTGCCAAAAATGCAGCACATGGGAAATTTGTTGGTCATTGCTTCAGTCCTGCTGGTGCCTTTCTTGGTAGTCTAAACATTGCACCTGACATTCAATCCTTCCTCACAGACCAGCCCTGATTTCAGGTATCTCACTGAAGATGATTTTGACACTATCGTTAACAGTGTGGTGTTAGGAGCTGTACAGATAAGAGCAAGATTTATTTAATTTATCTGAACTGTGTAAAGAGAATCATAAAACCTCGTATTGTCAACCTTTAATAATACTACCATTGAAACCTTTCATTATCTTTATGTCAGTGTATTCAAGGAGAGGTTCTTTGTCGTTTTCTTTAAGATGCCTGTTTCTCGGTGCTAATTGTTGGCTACGACCAGCAGAGGGGAAAACACTGTTTCTTGGATAGCAAAACAGGTGATCTAAGAACATCTTTAAAAACTTTACAAAGTGACAACCATTGTGACTCTTACATTTATGTTCTTTTCTCAGATCTCCCATGTGAAGTTTATTTTCTGTGCAGCCTCTTACCTGCTTTTGAGGGTCCAGATGCTAAGTCATCCTTGAGTGCTGAGATCAGCTTCCTTTCCATAGGATTCATTCTCTTTCTCTTAATCTCATCCCAGAGAAAGACTTGAGAGGAGATGCTTCTCCTGTTCCTTGTATCCTGATTTCTACATGGGGAAAACCTTGACCTGTAATGCAGGTTTTATTAGAACATGTCTTACAAAGGCATTATCCTGGATAAATGGGAGACTAGAATCTCTAAATATGCCACGGCATGTATCAAAACCTAAATTCAGTCACAAACGAAGACCAACAGTTCTATTTTTGGCACCACAGTTCACACTTAAGTGAGGCCTACCTCTGAAACTTCAAAGAGGAGCAATCCTTCTAACTCCCTACCACTGCTCAAAAACAGTTCATCTACTCCTTTATGTATTCTGTTGTGGCCAGACATGAGGCTAAAGATAGGTGTGAATTTATCAGCAAATGAATGGCAAACAAACCTCCTTTCAGCTTTCTCAAAAAAATCAAGCACCTCGGGTGCTGTAACTCTTGGAGTCTCTTTATTTTTTATGTATTTTGTACTTACTAATGGTTCTTACTAGAAAAGATGGAAACATAATATAATAGCATTATTCCTTTAATCTAAATTGTACTAAGTAAGAAATATTTTTAATGAGTTGGTTGCCTTGGCTCTAGAAAACACATTTATTTATTAATTTCTCAAAAGTTTTTCACTATCTCTATCTTCACAATTTGAATTTCATATTAAAGGTATGGGAATGAGAGAGACCTTTTATCTTACCATAATAAACATCTTGTAATGTAAAAATGAGCACAGATCAACCAATGTGTATAGCTGGTATTCCCTTCATGTGCTCTAACACCTGGCAAAATTATTCATTAATTCAACAGCCACATTTAAAAGCAACAGTTCAAAGGCCTATGAATGGTAGAATAACGTGTTCAAAACTGAAGTGCACTTCAGCAGCAGCAGTGTCAGAGTTTAGAGAAAGAACCATTTCCTGTGAGATGGAGGGCCTGGGAGAGTGAGACAGTGGTTAGAAGGACCCACTTTTTAAACTTTTTTCTTCAGCCTTTTACAAGGCCAGCAGAGACATGCACTTAAGAAGAGAGAGGCATATTCCAGGGATAGTTTTCCACAATAAAGCTTCTACACGAAGGAAACTTTCTTGAGTTATGCAGTTTTTTTCTGCTAAGACTTAGTCATTAGGAAAAAGGTAAATTACAAAGTAAAACACAGAAAGGGAAAGAAAGAATGGGACTTTGGTGCAATACTTTGATATACATTAGAAGATGGGTACTATGTCATACAGCTCATATCAGCTGAAAATCTTGACATGCCAGTCACATAGAGCTATTTAGAAAGTTCTTGTGTTTGTTTTTATGAGATGAAATGCAAAGGAACCACATGCAAGAAGCTGTCCAAAATTGTACTTGCTATATCACAACTGACTCCATCCTCATGATCTATCTTTGCCAAAGAGTTATGTGCATCTTGTAGAGAGCAGGTCCAGTTGCATACTGAAGTCAGTTAAGTCCTAAGTTTTGATGCTACTTGGATGCTTTCCCACATGAAATTTTTATGAGCCCTGGGATGTAGCAAGATAAAGACTTGGACTTATGCTACTCTTGGTACAACCCCAAGCATTCATGACTATCTGCAGAATGGAAGGACCACACTTGAGCATAACTGTCTAGACTTGTTCTGACTGATGTACATCCAAGACTGACTTATAGGCACACGAGACATCAAATGTATGACAGAACAGTCAGTGCAGGGCTCCAGTTCTAAATTTAAAATGCTGCATTCAACTAGGTGTTATTGGATTATGCAATTTTCTGAGACTGACAATGTAGCTGCACAGAGCAGCCCATGTACCTATGTCTGCCAGTTTAGAGACTCTCTGAGACAATCTGGTTCCAAAGTTTTGCTTTTGCTGTGGCAAAAGGCATTCATTTCAGGGAGCCTGTTTCTATGCAGGACTGCTATGAACTTGAGCTTCAGGAGCTGGCATCTATTTCATAATAATTTGTTTCTCTCCTGAAAGTTATACCATCATAAGTGTTATCATGAAACAATTGCTGAACTGGCATCTTTCAGCAAGAACAAAATCTTCCACTGATCATGGTGACCACTGACAAAGCCTCAGGTGAGGTTGTCTTTCCAGTGTTCATAAATTACTTTTTCTTTATTTCACAATTTTCTTTCCTTTGGTGATGGTAGATTTCTCATATGATAAATAACTGGAACATGGATTCTCATTTACATCTTAAGACACTATCTCCAGAGGATGGAAGCAATTATTCCATAGCACCTTTCACCTTCTTTCGTCAATGAAATTTCAAATGTTTCTATCCATTAAGTGATTTTAAATTGATCTTATCCCTAAACTCCCCAATCTTTCTTCTCAAGGTTATTCAATTACATGTGTTGTATTGGATAGTATTCTATTAAAGAATTTCATGGTTTTGATCTAGTAATATGTGTAAGCCTTATGTGAAGGTGAGGCAATTGTTGGTTTCCTACTTTTATCTTGAGATCAATTTTTGCTTCACCAGAATGTACAGCCCATAAATTCAGGCCCATAAAATTTGTTTGTTTGTTTTTTACTTATTTGCACTGTTTTTCTTATCCATGAAGGTAAGATGCAGAAGATGCAAAGGGTAGGCATTGTTTTGTATAAATATCTTGTAACGTCCTGCGCGGGCCCAGCCGGTGAGGGAAACCACAAGCCACACAATATGAGTGATAAAGAAGCTTCCGTTTATTAGCCCAAATAGCTCACTTATATAGAGGTTACAGTTTACNCCTTCCAAAGCTGTTTCAGAGAGCCATGGCCACAGGCCACAAGCCAGTTCCCAACAATATCTTTTTACTTTTAAAAAGTGGAATTAATTCTAGGCTGAATCTCCAGAAAGATAGCTCTCTAACATTATTTTGAAGTGGCATTAAATGAGAGAACCATATCAAAAGTTTTGAACTCCCCACAAATCTCAGGAGGAACAGTCACCTTTCAACACACACTGCTTTGGAAGCATGATCCCTCATTTTTGTTTCCTACTGTACAGTAGGAAACATGTTCCAAAGCAGAAATACTGCACACTTTCCTATACACTCCCCCTGCTTTTTACCTGAGTAAATTTCTTTTTATCTTTTTTTTTCCTACAGATACACAACATATAAAAATGTGATAGACACCTAGAATAAGTCACAGTGTTAAGATAATGGTAAGATATTCTTAAGATTAAGATAATATGTTGGAATCAAAGTAGATTAACTACCTCTGCAGGCAGGTGAAAGGGAAGTCAGATACACATAACGGGTACTTTTAGGCACCTCTGTTTTCCCACTAATTTCCCAAATTATGTCAATAGCTGACAGCAGATAGAAGCTGTTAGCATCAGGTACTCTCATTGCCTTAAAATGGAACTGTAGATGAGGCATTTGGCACTGTGACTTATTCCAGGTGTCTATCACATTGTTACATGTTGAGTCTCTGTAGAAAAAAAAGGTAATAAGAAATCTAGCGTGGGAGCAGGGGTGACAGATCACAAGAACTCACCTTCCCAGGTGCTGCACTGGAAATACACTCCTTGTTTCAGGCTGAGAGGCACCATGTCACCCACAAAGACAAACACTACCCCAGAATATCACTGGTGGATAGAGTTTCTGGGTTTGTGTCTATTTTGGTTGAGGCCACAGAGACTTTGCAACACCGTTACACCAAGTAAACATCTCCCCTCTTACTCATGACTATGACCTAAAGATGGGGTCTAAGTGAACACACACATCTTAGACCTCAGTAGGCTTTTGACTATGTCACATCCCTAGCCTCCACTTAATTTAATCAGATTTGATGAGGATTGCATCTGAGTGTATCTGGGTAACATTCATTGAGCTATTTGGTCCACAGATTAGGGATTTATCACTACAAATATCTTGCCTAAAGCCTTGGTCAGAGGTGAACTAGCTGTTCGGTACTTTTGGAAATTCTGAGTCTCATGTGGTGAATAAATGAACAGCATTGTAGCAAGCTGATTTCTCCCCATCAACTGTGTCTTAATGGGTTTCTGCTTGTGGATGGCAGCAGAGACAATATACAGGAACAGACACCTTCACTCCAGACATTTCAGGCTACAGTTTTTCATCCTAGTGGGAGCCTGACTTTGCATATGATGAACAAAGTGTTTGGAAGTTAGGCATCACCCCAAACAGTGGAATAGGAAAACTTCCATCTCAATAACCTGCAGCTACATTTGATCTAGGTAATTGAGTTGGTGGTAGCCCATGTCCCACTGCATGTATGTGCCCCTCAAAAGAATAAATCCCATATTTCCTTTAGAATTTTCAAATAGATCAGTTTGCAGCTAATGCTTCAATTGATATAGAAAATTGATTCCTTATATTGTCAGTTTACACTACCTGATGTTCTGTGCCTTGTAATATCTTTTTTGAGCCTGAAGCTCTGACAGTTTTCACTGAACCTCAACTGACATATAAGTCATGCAAGTTATTGAAAGCACATCAAAGATCCATTGAACCAGTGAGAAGTATATCTCATTCAAACCAAACTTAGGCTTCCTAGGAGCCATTCATTACCCACACCAGCATCTACCTATTGTAATCACGGGATCACTATCTATGTGCCTGTTTCTCAAGTCATAAAAGTAACATATTTGTGTGATGATTTCACTTCTTTATTTCTTTTGCCCCTTTCTTGCAGCTGCTGGTTAGTAGCATTTTCCTCTCATTTTGTTCCATGCAACCTCTTTGCACTGAATCCCAGATGCATGAGAAATGGCCACAAAAGAACTATCTGGGTTAAATGAGTACTAAACAGGTTTAAAATTAGTGCTTATTGTTTGGAAGCAGATGCAAGCTTCAAACAAATGCAAAACACCAATGCAAATGCAAAAAGGAGGGTAATTTGAAAATCAGATCCTAAGTACTTGATTCTATAGGTTGTTTTTTCTAGTAGTAATACCCAGAACAGTTCTGTTAGTGTAATGGAAGCACATTGAATAACTACTCTACCAGCATTTGTGTTTGCAGAGTTCATGAATCAGCAAAATAACTCAGGTTCCCTGCTATTCTCATTTTAATGAAGTTTTCTCTAGAAAGCCGCTCTTTTAGAAGCTAGTAAACACTGCTAGGCATCTCTACATTAGATTCTACAGAAACTATTATTAGTCTAGAGAGTTATTTTTGCTGCTTCTTTTTTTCTGACTTTTGCCCTGTTTTTCTTGAAGGCCAGTCATATACAGAATCATGATCCTCAAGATCTATCCCACTGAAGTCTAATGAGTTTCATCTGTTCATACTAAATGCAAATTGGTGGCAACATATGAGGGAAAACTCCTATGTCAGATTTCTTCAAATAAACCATTGACAAAATTCTTATCTTTTTCTGAATCTTCATTCTTTACCCCACTTGGCAGCTTGAAGCAAAACCATTCTGTACTCTTGTACCAGTATTTCAAGTAACATTAGGGAAAGGGTTTGCCTTAGGCATAAGCAAAGCAGCAGATTCTTAGCATGGCATAGGCCTAACTGTGGCAAAATCATGGTCTAAAGGGAAATCTTCCCTGTTTCATAGCTGTAGCTTGTACTTTTGAGGTAGTGGCAGAGTAGCGTTCTCGTGAACTCTTCTTGCAATACCTTAAGATGCCAAGAAGGAGTAAACTCCCCAGGTGAAGAAGGAGACCACTGAGACTGTACCACTGTTCCCTTTTTGATGCTTGCCTCTGCCTGTGTACTCCTGCTGCTGCTGCTGCTCGGGGACCTGACTGTGCAGTTGTTAAATGCTTCAAGAGCAGGGAAGGAGACAAGGGAAGTTGAATAGTCATAGCATCTCCCTTTCAGTTGCCTGGGAGAATCTCACAGCGCCTGAGGGACAAACACACTCACCCACACATTACTGGGGAGGCTGGTTGCCACCAGGCACAGAGGGAGACTGGTTGCCTAAGAAGTGGGGCAGGCTTGCATCATGGTCAAAAATACTCACTTAGCCTCAGTTCCCCAGCTTTGGAAAGATGATGTCCTGAAAGTGATATTTTTTTATCACCTATCAAATACATTTAATTTGGCTTTGGCCTTATGAAGCTTTAAGCTGGGTCTAAGAATTGTCCAGTGATGAACTCTGAAAGCACTGCAGTACACAGGAGTCAGGGACTGTCCAGAGTGTAATCATTAAAAATTCAAGTTCCCTCTGCTAAGAAGAGATGAAATGGAAACACCTCCAAGTAGCTATCACTGACAGTATGCTCTAGCATTGACTCTGGATTCTTCCCTGGACTCCACATGCTTTTCCTATCGTAAGTAGTTTAAAAAGTACTCTGCATGATCACATAGACAGCTCTCAGGTAATATTAGACTTTCAGCTTGCATTGCTCACTAGTACAGTATAACAAAGAAGTTGTGTCCTGCAGGACTGCATGATCATCTGTCCCGAAAGATTTTTTTTTTTAAATCTGCTCAGAAAAATTAATTGTAATTGTCACTTGGTTGTTGCATAGTGCTAAGAAGGCAATTAAGTTTCCATAGTAGTCTGGGAAGTGTAGCAATAATCTGTCAGCCGATTAAAATAGCAATGATTTTTCTGTAGGTAGCCAACCACTGAAATCACAACTTGGACAACAGCTAGTTTGAAAAACAGCTTCTTGTGGCTGTCAGTCAGTGGTAGATGGTCACTAGGATTTGTTTTCATTACAAGACACATTACTGCTCTCTTTAGCAACTCCGATTTTACCTTTGCAGCCTGCTTGTTTGAGCTTCATCAAGCTGGATAGAAACTATTATATTTCTACCGTTTTAATTGTTTGCCAGTTTCTAAATATTACATTTTTGTNTGTCAGCCGATTAAAATAGCAATGATTTTTCTGTAGGTAGCCAACCAATGAAATCACAACTTGGACAACAGCTAGTTTGAAAAACAGCTTCTTGTGGCTGTCAGTCAGTGGTAGATGGTCACTAGGATTTGTTTTCATTACAAGACACATTTGCTGTGTCATTACAAGACTTATTACTGCTCTCTTTAGCAACTACGATTTTACCTTTGCAGCCTGCTTGTTTGAGCTTTGTCAAGCTGGATAGAAACTATTATATTTCTACCGTTTTAATTGTTTGCCAGTTTCTAAATATTACATTTTTGTAGGCATCTTCTTCTTCTGTACTGGTAAATATCAGAGGGATGAACAGAAGTGGAATTGAAAAACATATTTTTCTTTAAAATATGTGTGCAGGAGTCAAATAAAATACATGTATTTGCCATGATGACTTATGCTCACCTTAAAATCACAAAGGTTATCTTATATGCTTTAAAAGCACTACATAGGAAATAGCTATATCTTAGTCATCGAAACCACAAAGAGAATGAAGTTGGCTAGTTAGTGCTGACAGCAGTGCCCTGGTCTCAGGAATGAGAAAATGTCCCTTCTCTGGCTGTTGGAATAATTTGATGGGCACTTGACCTTAATGGAACTGTCTCAGCCTGTTTCTGAAATCACCTGAACTCAGTTTTCCAGTACATCCCCGATATTTTTTTGAAAGAAATTTTTTGGCACTCTTCTCACTTTATTCACCTAACCCATGAACCCTGCAGCAAGACTTACCATAGACCTGTGTGCCTGGAGACTACAGCTATGACTCCTCCTCACTTACTAGTGCCTCCAGCCCCTGACTGTCCTTCAGTCACTAGGCAGGACAAAAGCAATCAGGCACATGCATATTTATCCAGGCACGGAGGCATTAACACCATGCAGGCAAGGTGAAGGCACATGCTGATTTTAAACCTTTACCAAGGTCAGCAGGCACCCAGATCATGATATCAAGGAGCTGTGTCATCATGCCATCACGGAGAAGAGGTACAGACCTAGGACATCAATAATTAGCAGGTCTCACCTTAGCATTGTAATCTGTGTGGTTGTACTAGATTCACTACTCAATTGCCATCATGGGATTTTTTGTCCCAAATAATGTATCCATGATTTATCAATGTTAGGGTGTTGTGAAGCTCAGCACCATCCAATTAGTAGAATGATTCATGAATTATTTTCTATCACCATATACCACTACAAACCAAATTTCTATAAATCAGTCTCCTGATCATTAAAAAACAGCCAAAATCCTTAAGTCTTAGATTTGTGCTCACCATTTGTTTCAAGGGAAAACATAAAGGTATACCTTTTTGGCAGATAAAAATAATTTCTGTTAAAGATGCGCTACAGCACTTTACAAATTGCTTCAAAAGACAGTAGTGGGAACCATTTCTCAAATTAGTGATTTCTGAGAACTCACTAGAACACACAGTTTATGCATGTGAACAAACTGGATGGTTTCTAAAGAGGGAATAGCTTTGAGCCATGGCTTCCAAAGCATACTTACTGACAATAGCTTTCAAGCCAATGTAATTTCTGCTTCTACCAAATCCAAGCTCCATGGAGTGGGTTCTCCACATTCTGATCACCTGCAGTTTGGAATAATGACTATCCAGAAATATTGTGGTGTTTCACTTTTTAGTAATTGTGCTGCAGACCTTCCCCTCTAAAGATCCTTTAATACATCCCAGTGAAATATTCCACAAAATATCTCTTCAACCCATCTAAATGAGCCTCTACAAATACTATAGATATAGAATCATAGAATAGAATCACATAATAGTTAGGGTTGGAAGGGACCTTAAAGATCATTGAGTTCCAACCCCCCTGCCATAGGCAGGGACACCTCCCACTAGATCAGGCTGCTCAGTGCCTTGTCCAGCCTGGCCTTACAAACCTCCAGAGAGGGAGCATCCACAACCTCTCTGGGTAACCTGTTCCAGTGTCCCACCACCCTCACTGTAAAGAATTTCTTTCTTATATCTAGCCTGAATCTACCCCCTTCCAATTTACATCCATTATTTCCAGTCCTCCCATCACATATCTTATTAAAAAGTCTTACCCCTGCCTTTCAGATATCAACAAGTTACTATGAGGTCCCCCCTGAGCCTTCTCTTCTCCAGGCTGAACAGCCACAACTCCTTCAGCCTGTCTTCATAAGGCAGTTGCTCCAGCCCTTTGATCATCTTCATGGCCCTCCTCTGGACCTGCTCATACGTACTGTGCATACACGGGGAGAGAAAGGCATGGATACTTACTTCATCTTCTGTGAGGGATGCAAAACAGAAACACAAAGAAAGGGAGCCCAGTAAAATACAGAGCATGGGATATTTACTGCTTAAAAATACAGTGAAATTATTTTAAAACAAAGCTGGTATCATAATTTCAGATAAAGAAGTCCTGGAAGGGACATATCTTGAGAAAATGGGAGCAGGGAGGGGAGGACAATGCATAACTATTAATGAGTAATATCTTAATTCAGTGTACTTTAGGCATACAAATATATTTCCCATTATGACCAAGAGATTACAATTGACAGATTCATGTATATTGAGATGAGTATGTTTCATAAAGTAACATTTACCAACGTAACTATAAAGGAAAGAAGTGCAAGAAAAACATATTAAAATAGTACCCATTCAGGCATTATTATGAATAAATATGTAAAAAGTGGAAAATCAGAACCATCGCTACTTGGATAACAGGAGAAGGTCACAGACCTGATTTTCTACCTCCATTTTCAGCATTATGAAACAGAAAAAATGAAATATATAATTAAAAAGAAAAAGCCCCTTCAAGCCTTCCAAATCCCCTGCAGTTCTTCACTGGTGAGTGATTTTGACATAGTGCTACAATCATAAGTGTCAACACCATTACAGTGTTGTATTGAAGAGCCTTATGTGCATTTTAATGAAAGGAATAATGAATGGCTAAATGCACCTTGCCTACTTTATTGTTTTGTAACAGTAAAAAGGATGTGCTCAAAAGTAGCTTTCAAGGTTCCATTTGTATCTGGTTCTCATCTGCATTTTGTTGCTACCTGCTGGTAAGTCACCTGCCTCTGGAGACAGTCTCTAAGTCAGACCTGCATTTGGACCTGAAAGTTCTTGATGCAGCTGAGCTTAAGTAGTATTGAGACACCTCTGTAAGACAAGATCTATAAGTCTTCGGAGTGTTAAGGGACATCACAGTGGAGAACAAATTATTTTTAGAAATATTGTATACATACACACACACCTCTTAGAAGTTAGCTAGTTCACAGTACTGGAGAACGGCTCAACAGAAGCAGAGTTTGCAACTGACATTTTCTTAGAAACATAGAGTTGGAAAGGTCATCTAGTCCAATTTCCCCTGCAGTGAGCAGAGACATCTTTAAATAAATCAGGTAGCTCAAAGCCTCATGCAGCCTGGCCTTGAATGTGTCCAGGAATAGGGCCTTCACCACTTCTCTGGGCAGCCTGCTACAGTGTCTCACCACTCTCATGGTGAAGAACGTCTTCCTAATGATCAATCTAAACCTTTCCTTCTCCACTTCAAAACTATTGCCCCTTCTCCTATTGTTACATGCCTTGGCAAACAGTCCCTCCTCAGCTTTCCCACAGGCCTCGTTCAGGTATTGATAAGCCACTATGAAGTCTCCCCAGAGCTTTCTCTTCTCCAGGCTGAACAGCCCCAACTCTTGCAGTCTGTCCTCACAGGAGAAGTGTTCAGATCATCCTCACAGCCCTCTTCTCCAACAGATCCATATTCTTCCTGTTCTGTGAGCTACAGAGTTGGACAAAGTAACCCAATTGGTGGGTCTTGGGGTGTACCCAAGAGCAGGGGGGGAGAATTTTCTTCTGTAGAATGAGATGAGTCAGATATCTGCATTGTAGGCAAGTCCCTTCGTAAGAAACCACATCATCAGATAACAGAATTTGGAAGCGGAGGCAAGGGGTACAGATTACAGAAAAGATGTGAGCCAACAAAGAAAATTTTAAGAGAAGGCAAGGAAAACATTGTCAAAAAGGCAGTGGGTAGGCACTGATAGAAATACAGAAGCTGTGGAATCTACCAACTTGGAGACATTCAATATACTGCTTAAAAAAGTCTTGAGCAACCAAATATCTCTATATCTCTTTGTATTCCTGAGATAGTAAGAACACACAAGAGGTTATGACAAGCAGTATTTGTCTCAGAAATGTTGCAGCCTGTAGAAGAGACAAAAGCAGGTGAGGAGTATTGTTAGAGTATCAGATCATAGTATAATATTCAAGCAGGGGAGATGACTCCAGACAATGAGACTGGAGTATGGCAGCACAGTTGATATTTGCACTGCTCCTCCATGTAGAATGGGAAAAAACCTCAATAACAGCACATTTGCTGGCTGAAATGTTCTCTTTAGGACACACCGCAAAATACTTTCTCTTTAGATATACCATAAAATCCTTGCAAAATGTAAAGAAACTTTGCAATGTAAAGACCTACACTGTGAGTGCTGCATAGTAGTTTAGTACAATCACCATTCAGCATTATGCTCAGTGCACATAATTCATGACACTGAGAATGAAACTGGAATTTGGCATATTTCTGCATTATTCATTTAAATGAATAATGATATATTAGATTTCCTCATTTAGCTGACTCTTTTTTCAGTCATGCATCATCTAATGTATGAGTTCTCTTTCTGAAGGCACTATTTTAATTGGAAGCATTGGCAGAGGACTTTGCTTGTTCAACAGAGAACTTGTTTCAAGAACAAGTTTATAGGGGGCAGGCTGGATCCGAAATACTAATGCTCAAAATTGTTGTACATCACATCAGCATTAAAATACATGTATCAACCAGAGAAGTCTGAACACTTTTCTGTATGGAAAACTAGCTTCAATTCCTTCCCATATGTGAAGAAACACGAGTCTATATGTTTCAGCACTCAGAAATTAATTTCCCTCTAAAATGCAGGGTATTCAGGGAACTGGGGTACCCTTCCATCTTTTCTTTCCTACTAAACGTTTCGGTAATTTGGAAATGACTGAGATTTCTAGAGAGACAGATAAAATCTTGCTACTTTGATAATTTTGGGGTTGACCCAGAAAGAGAGACATGGAGACCATCTAATTCCTTAGTGTGCTGAAATGCTATGTGCAAAGTGGAAAGTTGTCATCAGAAGATGAAGGGACACGGCAACCCTGAACTCAGTGCCTGGATCCTGCCACAAGAGAGAGATTCAAGCTCCAGCAGGCAGAGCAGAAATTGGAGCCATCTGTCTTATTGTTCCAAACTATTTGGGGATGAGTGATGAACTCATCCCCATTGTTAGTTGTAGGGAAGGAGAGGATAGGATAAGGTCAAGTTTCTGCAAGCACTTGATTTCAGGAGCAGATTCAGCAGAGACTTAGGGAGCACTTCTTTGCAGCCTTCTTGGGAACTCCAGTCTTTTTAAGCAGCTCTTTCACCTCATCTTGGTTTTTTTTCTCCTTTACTAGTTTTGGTGGTTTCTTGTTCAATTCATCTGCTTCTGCAATAAAGTAAGATCATGCTAAGCTTCAGGCTTAGTATCCTTCAAGGAAGGACATCAAATGGAAGCAAATATGCTGAGGGAAAAAAAGTGTTTATTGCCAAGTGCAAAGTCATTCTATTCTTTCAATGAACAGATTTTCTTTAAGGTCTCTGAGCAGACAAAGTCCTGCCACAGCTCTCTGTAGGACCCTTCCACTCTTCTCCCATTGCTGCAGTAGCCTGGCTACCTTGAGGAACAGCACTGGGCTGAAGGGTGACCTGATGGCCTCAGCAGTATCCACTGACACATCCTTGCCTTTTCAAATTTCAGAGGTGTAGCAGAGAACTTAAATGCTCTGTGAACAGAAAGATTTCCCACAAACAGTGCTTCTTACTCAATTATTACAGTGAAAAGACATACCAGAAGAATAATTCTAAGAATATTAAATACATGCAGTAGAACTGGACATCTAACCTATGTATACCTCTGAACATCGGCAGACAACTCAAAAGAATTTGTTTTTAAAGGTTCTGATATCACTGAACCATGGGGAAAAAATGGTGAAAAGAGACAGGGTTTGGCACGAGAGCTGTTCTCACCACTCATGATGCTAATACATTCATCCAAATGTCTTTCATTAAGTATCTTAATAGAAATTATACTACTCTCCACTTAAAGTTTTTGCAGTGATGCTGCAAAGCCAATCTTGAAATCAGGATGTGTTTCAGATCATGCAAGCAACATTTATCAGCATAAGATATCTGAATCATTAGGTATGCTATATTTGGATTCTTTATTCATAGAAAATGGAAGAACATTAGAATCCTTTCAGAGACCTAAACAGTCCATTTTCTCTACCTCAGTCACTACTCACAGGCTCTTGACTTAAATATAGGAAAATAATGAAAACTACTAAGTAGGAGATATGGCTATTTAAGTAACCCTACACTAGCATTTGTACATACCGTTCCTGATGCTGTAGTTTGGACTCTCTGCTTTGGAGAGAACATTAAATCATACCAAACAAGAGCTAAATTCACGCAAACTTTATTTACATTTAAAAATGAGAGTGTAATCTTTGTAAAAAATAAATCTTTAATTCTGACCTACTTTATGGATGTATGGTAGGAGTAGGCAAGTAGAATCAAGTAGAATCAGCGTGATAATCACCCAGGCTTGTTACAATTGTTAAAAGGAGGCATAGGTAACTAAAAAAAAAAAAAGAAAAGGAACTAAAGAGGAAAAGAAAATTCATTTAGACATCAGGGTATCAGTACAGTATCAGTATCATGTGTTTGGAGAATGAAGCAAATAGCACATACTGTGATAGGCAAAAGATAGGATAGGAACTAGGAAAGCTGAAAGGGAACTTGAGGAACAGATACAGAAAGACATAACACACTGTGTAAATAACTGAGGAGCTGGATGGTTTTTAGAAAATCTACTGTGCTCTCAAAGTGTGAAAGGAGCAATAAATGGGGATAAGGACACCCCATTTGTCTATCTTCAAGCTTATCAGAGGAAATATTGGTTATCCCGATTATATAAATAAGAGGTGTTGTCAGAAATTAAAGTTTATGAGATTTTCTTTCATAGTTCCTAGAAGAAAATACTTTGATTAGTTTTGAGCCACCAAAGAACTAAGACTTGATTCATGAGGACACTAGTCATGTTTAATTGCTGAATCATCAGCACTCTCATGAAAAAGTAGTCCAAACTTTAGACCCTGCCAGCTTTGATCCAGAAGGTGTGCTCAGAACCCCAGGTATTGTGAGAGGAAACTCCCTGGTCCTGAATATACTGAGTTCCTCAGAGCCTGTCTGTGCTTTTTATGAGGAAGTTGTTCCCCCATCTTACTTCACAAATCCTTTGCTGCTTCTTCTAAATGAAGTGACCTTGCATGGATTGCTCCAAGACAGATTTTCAGGCAGCATAGGCCTCTAGGATTGTTACTATACTACTGAGGAGATGTATCCATTCTTTTGATAAATCAAGAGGAAGGTCTATTTTTGTACTGTCAGAATGACTGACATAAGGATGAGTTTTCAGCCCATGAGAGAGATAAGTCACAAGATTATCTGAGACAAAAATGGTTCAGAAAAGTATGTAGACTGTGGTTCACCTACTCAATATCAGATTCATCTTCTCAACCATCTCACAGCTAACCAGGGATTTCAGCAATTCAGGATCTGGCACCTCCATTTCAGATCAGACTGTACAACCCCCTGTGTTACCAGTTTAATTCACTCTGATGTGAATTCAAACTGCAAAAAAGCTAGATCGCTGTTTCTTACTGAATAAACAAATCCTGTTTATTGTTTTCCTGCATCAGCTTGGAAAGAGGAGGAATTGTGTACAGCCCTTTGTTCCCTTGACATCTGTGGGAGAGGAGGGTACTAAGGTCCATTTGGAGAACCTGAGCCCACTGCAGTGTCAGGTCCCATGACAGCTCACCAAATGCAGAATAAAAGGATTTTCACTTTGCTAACTTGTACCCCTATTGGAGTCTCCTTCCTCTTGGTTTCTAAGGAGGTGATGGTTGCATGGTTATTACTTCTCAGTCAGACAGAGGGAGGAAGCATTCAGCAATCAAGATTACTTTCCCTGTGTCACCTCCCTCTTGCCATCAGTGTTATCTGCCTGTTCTTGTCAGGCCAGTCATTTGGAGATCCTTTCAAAGGTGACTCTGGCAGCAAAGTCTGTCCTCTGGTTGAAGTATCTTCTTCACTAAACAAAGAGCCTGTGCTTGCTTCATTAGTGAGCACAAAATAAAATTGTCTGGCCACAATTTGAACTGCTTCCATTGACTGGCAATATGTGTGAATTTTGTTTCAGCAGAAATCATGTTCAGTCATTTTAAGATGCTGTAATTTTTTAAGAGTTGTGTAATCTTTCTATATTCCTCATTTCACTAAGTTGTCCTGAAATTTCTGATCCTGAAATAGAATTAATTACAGAGCAAGACTGTGTGAAACAAATTGATACAGATATGTATCTGGTTGCCTTACAGAAATCAACATTAGTGGAGGACTGTATTTAGAATTTTTAAAATTAAATTCACTCTGTATAACTCAAGCATCCTACTGCATTCAGCAGTGAAAGACAGTGACAGTCAGGTTTGTTTGATTTATTTCTACTCTGTCAAAATTCCTTCACTACCTTTCCACTGTCAAAATTTCCAATTCATGCAAAAACAAGTTTCTCATATCTTCTTCACCATTGATGCTATTTCTGTTTAATCTCTGCTGATAGTTCAGAGCTTTTGAAGTTACAGGCATCCTTGTTTTCTCACATCAGTGGCAGCTTTGGAAAGTAATTGCCATTGGGAGTAAATTAGGTCAAATTCAGATACTGGTGGAAAAAAGCTGCTAGTTCCCGAGTTCTCAATTGTCAGCTTTGGCAATGGAACTTACCAAGACAGCTGGTAATTCCATTAATTTCCAGAACTTCTCATGCCTATTGGTTTCTGAAGATACCAGATGTCCTATCTGATGCTTCAGGAGATCTTTTCAAAGTGTGATTTTAAGTTGAAAATCAGCCTTTTGTTTTTCTGGTGTGTATTGTTGAAATTGTCAGGGTGGAGACCTGATGAAGTAGAGCCTAAAAACTAGATTCAAAAAACTCCATTTGTTACAGAAAGAAGTCTGAATTTCCATTCTAGTAGGCAAGTAAATCAATAAATAATAAAAATAATGCTTGCGACGTTATAAATAGGCTTCAAAGTAAACACTACATCCATTAAGATGAATGGTACAGTTTGCACTCCTCTTGGAATTATCGATTCAGTCTGGATGCCTGTAGATTCATGAAAATAGCTCTGCAGAATCCACATTTTAGAAGGTTTTCTTTCCAGGAGAAGTGCTGTCTTTCAAAACAAAACAGAAGTTTAAAATGGTACAAGGTAATTGTCAGAAGCTGATGCACATATTTTCAGCTTTCTGTTATTAAATAGTGGAGGGTTTTTTTCCTAGTGATAAGTTTCTACCACTTAAGTAATAGTAACAGAACTGGGGGAAAAAAAATCGAGGTAGAAGGAAAAAAAAACATCTGATTTAATAGCACAGTATTACTCTATGAGAGGCCTCATCATGAGCAGTTTTTACAATACTCTGTTAATGACAGTTAGATATACACCTTTATTTTTATACATGTAGCCCCCTCCTTATTCATGTTACTGATAGACTATGAGAATCTGTTGATTATAAGAGATGCTCCTTAACAGAAAAACATTTTTTTAATTACAGCTATAATGTTGTCTCAAGCACTCATGTATTTTTTTATCTAGCATTGAAAGTGACATTACTATCTATTGGAAATAGAGTTTTAGATGAGCCACTTTTCCTTCCTCAATTAGATGAATGCTCATGTGCAGCTCCTATCATTGAGGACCTAAAGCCAGGTAAGATGAATAATGCTGTTGCATTCCATCAGTACCACAGAAATACCCTCCGATTACAAGTTCCTTTTCAGTCATTCACTCTATCAGCACAAAAAATTATCACTGATAGGCTATAGAAAGCACTTTCCAAAATCTCTTTTGTCACAGAGCATGAACTTCAGAAGTTTATGGGACCTTCTTTTATTTTCTGTTGAAGAAATGCTCCTCTTGATCATCACAGTCCTTTATAGAGACGTGCTCTGAAATGACAGGCTATATTATTGAATCAATTATTTCTATGGTGCTAGGCTATCTTTCATAATTTGGTCACACTGGCATGCTTTTTCTCATTGTCTATATCAGACACAGATAAATAGGGAAGGTCTTCAAAGGACCAGAGTGTCTTTTTTTGACTTTGAAAAAAATTGAGATTTTGAATTTGAATGAGATGTGGATGATGTCAACATTTTATATAATGAAACCTGGCCAGAGATCCCTTGAACTAGACATGATGTGACTCCCATGACGAGAGATTTGAACAAAATCAAATCATGACATATCACATTCTGAGATCTCATGGTGGTTGCATAAGTTGCAGCCCATGATAGGGAGGTCTATCTTCCACACAGAACTAAATAAGCTTACATAGTCACTGAATTATTTTGCCGTATCTCATGCTCTCAAATGGTTTCCAGAAGCACAGCAGCCCCTGAATCTAAATTATCTACCTGGATCTAACTGCTCTCCTATGAAATATATCCATCCTAAGTTCATAGAATCATAGAATAGAATCATAGAATAGTTTGGGTTGGAAGGGACCTTAAAGATCATCGAGTTCCGACACCCCTGCCATAGGCAGGGACACCTCCCACTAACTAGATCAGGCTGCTCAGTGCCTTGTCCAGCCTGGTCTTGAACACCTCTCTGGCATCCACAACCTCTCTGGGCAACCGGTTCCAGTGCTTCACCACCCTCACTGGAAAGAATTTCTTTCTCATCCGTTGTTTCTAGTCCTCCCATCTGATATCATATTAAAAAGTCCTTCCCCTGCCTTTCTGTAGGACCCCCTCAGGTACTGATAAGTTACTATGAGGTCCCCCCTGAGCCTTCTCTTCTCCAGGCTGAACAACCCCAACTCCTTCAGCCTGTCTTCATAGGGCAGTTGCTCCAGCCCTTTGACCATCTTCATGGCCCTCCTCTGGACCCTCTCCAATAGTTCAATGTCCTTCTTGTGTTGAGGGCTCCAGAACTGGACGCAATACTCCAGGTGGGGTCTCACCAGTGCCGAGTAGAGGGGCAAAATCACCTCTCTTGACCTGCTGGTCACACTCCTCTTGATGCATTATTGATATGCCTTCTGTGGTTTTGTATGTAGAGTTTTCTCCTACTAGAATGATTATAAATCTGGCCTAGCATTGCCAGTGTTTTCATATGATCCACACAGCATGAATAAAAGGTAGATTATGTCTTGATGAAATATGCTTTTGTTTATGATTGCCAGCATTATTTTTCCATAGTGATTGACTTAATGAGTCTTACTCAAAAACAAGACTGCATCCTAGAAAGCTGATTTGGGGTTCAAGAATGCAAAGTGTTGAATACAATATAGTTTTTTGAGAGGAATCAATGGGAAAGAACAGGAGATCATTCCATTCTGCTGCAAGATAGATAGTTTTGAGTTAATTGTTAAATCACTGGTAGTCGTACAGTATTCACAAAAAGACCATTATATCTTGATCAAAATTTGTTGTCTTTTTCTCTGCTAATTCGTGGAACACCTGAACAGGGTTTGTTGCTGGAGTTCAGCTGTTACCTATTTTGCCTTAGCCCTTGCATGGCTAAGGTTTCACAGCTATGGTGAAACAGCCACCTGTTGCAATGTCTTCAAATGTCCTATCTTGCTGTCACTTCTGTGCTACAAATTTTCTTTGAAAGATTTATTTCAATACCAAGGAACCATTTTTTTTTTGAAAACTGCACCAAAAAAAATCATTTAAAGCCAAAAATGTTTGGGATTGTGCTGTTTTGAAGCAGATAAAGACACAAATTAAGAGTTATTATTCATAGTTAGCAATTTTATTCAGGTTGTTCACCTTATATTTCCCCGATTTATTTGTGAAGAGATAACTGACACCTGCAAAATACATGTTTTTGGTTTGGAAGTCTAATTGTCTTACAGAATTATTAGTATGTGTATTCAGCCATATGAAATAGTGCCATTGTCACATATCTCTTCAATCTGGTCCAGAATTAAAGCAGAAGAGAGGAATGTCCTTGCCTACTTATATGTTTCACTGGTAATATTCTAGAGGCCATTTCAGTAGTATTTGTTGAACTAAATAACATACTGCTTCTCAGCATCTGTCCAGAATCCTTTGGTCTGTCTGGCACATGTTGTCTGCGAGCCCTGTGAACCCAGTGGTTTTCCTTATAATTTTCATTGAGTTTTGCAGGCTCAGTTGCCTAATAATCATCAGGCAAATGCCTTAGCATGTGAAAATAGCACTGATATAGTAGGAGTTAAATTAAGGGTACCATAGCATTTTGAACATACTTAAAAGGAAGATCATGTTCTATCCGAAAATTTACCTTTTATATCTATTATTTGGATCTCTGTTTCTGTCCTAAAAAGCTTTCTTTAGAAACTTACACTGCCTGGCTTCACTAAACAGAGCAGCTCCTGACCTTCTGCCTGCTACAGGTAGTTATGGGCACTGCTGGAGTATTGGGCAAATAGACTCTTGGCACAAAGTTCTCTGGGATTCATAAATTTCCTTTGAACACCATGAGGGTGGTGAGACACTGGAAAAGGTTGCCCAGAGAGGTGGCAGAGACCTCATCCCTGGAGACATCCAATGCCAGGCTTGCTGAGGTTCTGAGCAGCCTGATCTAGTGCAGGATGTCCTTGCCCATGGCAGGGGGGTTGGAACTAGATGATCTTTAAGGTCCCTTCCAACCCAAACCTTTCTATAATTCTATGATTCTATAATGGAAAGTGTGACAGATCCTTCTCGTGGAACAAGTGATAACTTCACCAGGAAACCCCATGAAGATGTACTTCCTCTAGGGACCCTACTGGCAGTTTTCTCAATTTCTGGTTATTTTTTTAAAGGATGGTGATAAGGAAGTCATTATGAGGATCATAACATGTGAACATTGCATTCAGCTAATGGAACTTCAAGGATGTTGTTTTGCATCCTTGCTAAGAGGCCAACTTTATAATATGCTCAATCTGTAAAAGCATTTGTCCTTAAAACTCCAGTCTCCTCACAAAGACAGGTCTCCTGTTAATGGAATCAATTAGTAGAATTCAACATATCACCAAATGAGAGCAAACAAAGCCACAAAGCCAAGCAATTTTTTTTTTTGCCTTAAGTTATATTTTCTTTTTTTATTTTAATGAAATCTGTTGGGTCTGTATCTTTCAGACCCATCCCTCTTTACTTGCTGCTTGTTTCACTGTCATTATGTCTAAATTAATTGTGTGTTTGGCAGTCAGACAGCTGATCCAATTGACTGCAATGTCACAGTTTGAAAATGCTCATCAGTCCTGCAGCCTACTCATTTTTTATGATTGACATCAACACAACCATTGAACAGTGTACATAGTCCTGTTCTCCCCACACACTCAGCACACAAGCAGCATCATTCACATTATTTTGGTGAATACACAGCCATGTTCATTGAGTCTAGGGAGCTCCATGGCAGGGGAATCAAGAGGAAATCATTGCTGGATGAACAGTGAGTACGCAGCTGACCCTGGAAGCCCAGACTAGTGCTGCACAGACCCTTCTAGGAGAAGGCAGGGTACATTTCTAGAGGGGTAGCTCTCTTAAGTGGGCAAGCTAGCATGATTTGATTTCTAGCTGCTTGGATTTATCAAGAAGGCGGGAAAAGCAAAGCTATTCATATCTAAGTCACTCTGGATCCAACTTAACAAAAGGATCTGAATCACTTACCAGGCAAAAATGGGCATCCTTCTCTTCCAATATCCAGATTAAAAATTACAGTATCAGATAACACAATAATCAAGATAGACTCTTATGAAAGTTCATGCAATTTAGCCTTCCATTTTGACCATGAAATATCACTAACAACTGTCCACATACAGTTTTCAAACTAATTTTATACATATCCATTTATTTTTTTGTCCATGCAATTTTTTCATTTGCATGCTTCACATTTGCATGTGAAATTATGTCAGAAGTTTTACTAAGGTCTAAAGAATAGCAATTGTTGATTCTACTCAGTGAGCAAGGTCTGTTACTCACTCTGAAAAAAGAAACAGTGTTTATTTCATGCTGTTTGTTCTTGGCAAATCGATGGTGACTGCTCCTCATCTCCTTACTTTTCAGGTGCTTAAAAATATCTTATTTTATTGCTCATTTCTTTTAAGAAATTGAAGTTAGTCAACTGATCTATAATTTCTCAGCACCATTTCTTTTAAAGACAGAAACCATGGCTCCCTAGAGATGATTTCCTGACAGTTCTTTTGCCGTCCCCAAGTCCTCTGAAATAACTGTGAAGAGCCATAAGATTTTATCAGTCAGTTCTTTAAGTGCCCTCAGAAGAAATTCATCATTCTCAGCTGACTGAAAATCTCCCATTTATGGTCCTTCTCTTCAAGAAGCTGAGATTTTGTTCACCATTTTACAACCGGAATGAGTTGTGCTAGCTGCCACCTCAAAACTGACCACTTCGATGAAGGCCAATGTAGAAAAACTTATTTCAGAGTATTTTCCCAGAAGTAATCTCTGATAGTTAAGTGCTGATATAACAGTCATTCAAGCTAAAAGCATCTTCCCCTAGGTCAAGTAGAAAATCTTGGGAAAGGAACAACTGAACATTTTCCTCTTTTTAACTGTTTATTCTTCATTATGTGGTAATGTTTTTCTTGAACTTTCAGTATGGCTACATATTTGTGATGGTATTTTCAAAAATATTGAAATCTAATTAGTCTCACCATCCCACTTTTTCTTGTAGGTAAAAAACTTCTTCCTCAGCCAAGAAAAATGTAGCAACTAAAATGCTCATCGTGCAGTTGTTATCTGTGTATTAATAGGATGATGTCCAAACAGTGCCATCCTCTGAACCAGTAAGTCCAAAGCTTTCCAGTAACACTACAAGGATGAAGTACATTAAAGGTGATGAGTATCTTTCTCTGAAGCATTGACTGTTCACTTCTTTTAGAGACATAATTAATTGGAACCCTCCAATATGCCAATTCCTTCTACATTTTTAGCAACATCTCATCAAATAGTCTCTGCTTCAGGACTGCAGTTAAACTAACCATCTCACAGCAAGAGCGAAAAGTTCTCTGACAGTTTTCCACTTGTCACAAGACAAGGAAAAGACAGAGAATAGTAAATGAGACCACCCATGCTTCACGTTCAAGTTTGAGAGCTCTGCAACAATAAAGCTTACTATTTTACTTTAAACCTTTCATTGCCACTCAGTTTTGCTATGCAAATCCGGACTTAAAAAAGACAAGCTGAAACTAATATGAGAATGTTTCTAAGACAATCTTTACTACTTTACATGCCAATTCATTTAGGATGTATGTCAAAATCAGAACTATGGATGTGAATCAAAGGTCATCTGAGTTAAATGTCTGAAAGGTTTTCTAAATCTTTGCAAAAAAAGGTCACCAAACCTCTTGCTTCACAAAAAAAGGCATACGCTTTACAGGCCTCTGTGAGAAATATTCAGCTTTCTTTTATTTATTTTGTGCACTTCAGGCTTTGTCAGTCTATATTGATTTTTTCTTCAACTTATCATGCTTTTCAAAATAGGCATATTTTTTATAAAGTGAGGGAACCTCCATGAAGGTTTCCATGGATAAGTAGCTACTGAGGTTAGAAGCACAAAAGATCTGGCAGGTACTGAAAAAGGTTACACGAATAGCACAACAGCAAAATATGCCATTGTGGACAGAAGTCGGAAGTAGAGCAAGATGAAAATACAGAGTCCTTTGAAAATCAAAAAACAAGTAAGAAAAGCAATAAATGGCTAAGGGGTTGCTTTTGTATCTTGCTGTTGCAATGGCTTCTAACCCAGCCAATACACCATCACAAAGGATTAAGAGCACCCCAGATATTGTGGTAGTAACCTCAAGCAGCAGGATGGTAATGAACAGTAAGGGGGTCTTTCAACCTATACAGAAAGATAAAGTAGACCACCTCCATCTATACTCCCAGGACATGTATAATGAGACAATACAGGCATGGAGGATAAAAATTAGAAGTGTTAAAATGCAAAATTAACAACTACTATAAGGACCTGAAATTGAAATCAGACAAAGATAAAAGAAAACACAACTTCCTCATTCAAAGGGAGAAGAGGGCAAATAACAGGCACAAAGGAAAACAAAGCTTCAAATGCTTATTTTCATTTGTTCTTCATGAAGAAGATTAAATGTTACTGCAATTCATTTAGAAGAGGCCCATAATGAGGCCAGAAGAGAGAAAGGCTAGATTCAGTAATATTTACTTAATTCAAATTTATTAAAGTTAGCGGTTCCTGCTGAAATTCACCACTGAGCACTTAAAAAATCATCCAAAATAATCCCTGGGGCACTAGAACTACCTTTGACAACTTGCAGAGGGAGGGAAAGGATTCAAAAGACTGAAGAGGAATAAGGATACTACCTATCATTAGAGGATGGGAGTAGGACCATAGCCTAACTCAGTGTCAGAAACAGTATTAGGCAAAGAATTAAATAATCAATGTATAAGCATCTTGAAGATATTAAGGTGATTAAAACTGCCAACATAGATTTCTCGAGAGTAAATCATGTCAAATCAGCCTCCTGCAGAAGGACAGCTGCACTGCTGATTGAAAAAGTTTGTTTTGCATACCTGGGTATATACAAATCATGGAATCATGGATAAAATCATCATAAAAAAAGAAGCAAAACTGGCTGAAAATTCATTTGAAGCTCAAATTCCCCAAATACAGTATCAGCATAGGAAGGATGCAAGCAGGATTGTGCACTGAATTGTCCTAGACCCAGTTTGATTCAATATGTTCATGAATGACTGGGGTGACAGAACAGAGAATACACTTAAGACATTTGTGGTGACATCATGTTAAGCACACAAGGGAAGACAATATCAGAAATCTAATTGATCTTGATGTGTTGGACGTCAAACTTGAAATTCAATAAAGACAAATGCAGAGCACTACACCAAAAGGAGACATCAGATACACAATTACAAAATGAAAAACTGAAGAGGCAGCAATCCATCAGAAAGGGACCTGCTGTTACAGCAGTTTGCTGAGTGAATAGGAGTAGAAGTTGTGACACTCCTTGGGAGAAAAAAGAAAGCAAATCTAATTCTGGATGAAACTCAGAGGACTGTCACAGGTAAGAAATGCAATACATCAACTCTGCTCAGCTTCCAGTCAGTCAGGCTCCCACCACACCATGATACCCCATTCGCACAACTAGCAAAAAGAGGCAAAGCATTTAGCGACAGAATAAAAGACTGAAAGGGGAAAAGAAAAAAAAAACAAAACAAAAAACTAAGGAAACAAATCAGTCCGTCACTATGTAAAAGCAAATCTCTGTGGTGGGTAAGCAGAGGAAGCTATGGCAGTCTGCTGGAGGCAGCTAAATGACTGAGTTATTCAGTGCCAAAGCCCTAGAAAGCCAGGCTGACTACTTCTTCTGACACTGGCAAGAAAATGGCTTGGACTGTTAGGGTTGGGGCTATTCTGAGAAGAAGCAAGAGTCCCTGCTCAGGATTGAGACATGAGCAACAAGATCTGTTTTTCTACACCTTTCCCCTTTCAAGTATAATCTGGATTCAGCTTTTCTCCTTGGAAGTTGACTGTCAGCTTTCAGTCTTGCTTGCATCATCAAGGGGCTTTGAGCCATGCTGTAAAAAGCATGGAAATCAGTTCTCTGTGTCCAGCCAGGGAGGGATAACAAGCATTTAATAGCTTTACAGTAGGACAGGTTTAACACAGATATTAGGAGGAAAGTCCTAAAGAGAAGAACTGGTTATTGTTGCCCAGAATGCTATGGGATCTCCTTCATACGAGGGATGAAGAGCCATTGGGGAAAATATGTATTGGAATGTATAAGCAGGTGTTTATTGTCTCTCTGGTAAGAAAGATAAAAAAGTGACCTTTTGAGGACCCTCTCCTTCTCCATAATCTTTCACTGCATCTCCACATTTTATTGGAAAGAACTATGAAAGCAGCATGTTGGACACTGTACTGATGGCAACTTTCAGAGCCCTCTTTGCTGCCCAGGGACAAATGATTGTTAGGACATGGCTCAGTATCATTTTTAGCCAGGATTATATGGTGTGTGACATCAGCCCATAGAAATTGTTTCTGGCTTCATTCTCTGGCACCAGTGAGCAAATGCTAAGTCATACATCTGTTTAGGAATCCAATCACATTATTATCTCCTGACAGAGAACATAATCAACTAATTTTGGCCCTGGTATAAATGGATAACCATTTATTATAAATGGGTAACCATGCTCAGTTGCCCTCTGAAGAAGCCTCCTTGTTCCCATTACTGCTGTATAGGTAAATTAAACTCCTCAATTTATGTGCTCCAAATTAGTTAAAATAATTTAAAGTAGATGGAGTTAACTGCTTGGAAGTTATTTCTCAATAACTACGCTATTATTAATCATTCCTAGGGCTCTTTATAATCAATGCTGGATTGTTTCTCAGTGAATATGCACATCTCCTTGCTATTACTTCAGTGGAGTAATGCTGAGTTAAGCCAACTGAGGATTTGGCCCACAATATCTCAAGGGTACTTCCTTTTAATTTAGTAATAATTACACCCTAGGCTAATATACTAGAAGGTTTTTGGCCTTTGAGTTAATGAAATTATACCAATATGGCCCTCAGAATCAATCTATTTAGCAAAGAGGAAAATTATTACTTCGCAAACAGGAAGTAACCTCAATTTATTATAATAAACTTCATTGTGTATGTAAAAAGAGAAAAAAGAAGACAGAGGAGATTAACATGTAGGAAGATAATTTTTAATTCAGTTTTCTATGGTATTTCTCCTAGCATCTGATAACCCAAAGTAAAAGTGTAAACCATGGCTGCACACACACATGCACAAACAAATTAAATTAATCCAAATTTCATCACCTACTGAAAGCCTCACAAAATTATCACTAATGCTATAAGGAGATGAGAAGCAACGTATGTTCTACTATCCACAGGAAGGATTATATCTCAGAATAGGTGAATTAAACAAATCAGTCCGTCACTATGTTAGTATGGAGACTGAACATGAGGTCTCAGAACAAGAACCTAAATAAAACTTCTAAACTTCTCAAAGAAAACTTGCTTCATCTCCCTCTCCCATACCCCATTTTTATGGAGGAAGGGGAAGCAGAAGAAAATAATATAGTCCTTATCATTGGTCTTCTTACACTGAGATAATTCTGTTATCTACGACACAATTGCATCCACATAATCTTAGTTACGCAGAGAGAGAATCAGATCCTTATGAAAACCAGGGACAGTGTCAGAGTCTAGTTCATTAAAATTTTAATCCAAGGGGGAAGTTAAGGGAATGGATTTTTGTTTAGCATGTGCTTTAAGCAGTAAGTTGTATGTGTATCCCTAAGAAATTCTTTTCTAATCTTTATCGTTTCACAACAGGTTTACAACAGGTTTTCAGAGTACAACTGTAGGAGGATAAATCTGCCCAAACTTTTACATAATTAAATTCTCCTTTCCTGTTCTAATAATAATGTTTACCACACTTCTAAGAATTATTCTAAGGTACTGTTCTGCAAAGAACCCAACTGAGTGAATTTTGAAAACATGACATCCAATACTGATTTATATACCTACACCACCAAAGCAGAGTAACATTTATACTGCAAATATAAATGTCACAAGACATGAAATTATACTATTGAACAGAAGTAAAAGCTGCACTTTGTACATGATCCAGAGAAATTTGAAATATTCTGGAGGAAGTGAATTTGCAGGCTTTTATGCTGCAAGAAGACTTTTATGTTAAAATGTTATGTTATAAACCTGATAAATTTGTGGTTTCACATTTTAGTATGTATTTGGGTAAAACTATGGTTCCATCTAATTTTTTCTAATTAAAAATTTTTAAAAATTTTTCTAATTTTTAATTCTGAAAAATGCAGGTAATGATGGAGCAGGGAACAGATTAATCCTGTAAGTCCTGGATTGAAAGAAAAGATATATAAGACATTTTCTGAAGCATATATATTGTATTTTGCAAAAGAAAATACAATACANAATTTGAAATATTCTGGAGGAAGAGATTCTGCCGGATTTTATGCTGCAAGAAGACTTTTATGTTAAAATGTTATGTTATAAACCTGATAAATTTGTGGTTTCACATTTTAGTATGTATTTGGGTAAAACTACGGTTCCATCTAATTTTTTCACTTGATTTTTAATTCTGAAAAATGCAGGTAATGATGGAGCAGGGAACAGATTAATCCTGTAAGTCCTGGGTTGAAAGAAACCCAGGTTGAAACCTGGGTTGAAAGAAAAGATATGTAAGAAATTTTCTGAAGCATAAATATTGTATTTTGCAAAAGAAAATACAATACAAAGCAAAATTCAATACAATACAAAATAAAATGGAGTTCAAAACTTATGCTCTTATTGTGTAATCTAACTTTTCCAAAAATTTATGTTCTTCTGCACCAGTTGTATGTAAGCAGATATATTAACATATATATGCATGTTAACATATAGTTTATATGCATAAGTAGACCCAGATACTAATTTCGAATAATGATGTAGATATGTGCAGTGCATTGAGGATCTGTCCATCACATAAATAATTTCACTATATTTACCTTGCATATCATTAGGCAGCAATATCTCTATTCATTCTGCCATTAATTTAAGCTCAGTGTAGTCATTCCCATAAGCAAATTCTGCATGATTCAGTTCAAGTCTTGTTTCAGTTAGTAACAATTTATGAAGGCCATGAATGGTTCTTGGAAATCAGTATGTAAGTGAGGAACTTTCAGAAGAAAAAAGGCTAGATTTCATTATGAACTGAGTATTACGTTCTTGATTTATCAGTGACAGAGATTTCATAGATTGGAGTCAAGATAACAACTTTAGACACTTTAACATATTCTAAAACTGATTAGGTTAAGAGCTCTGAAGAAGGTTTTTGTCCTAAGTGGAGACAAAAACAAAACTCTACTAAAGCTGCAAGCATGCAATATATTCCAAAATCAGACAATAGCCAAAAAGAATACCATATTAATTAAAAAAAAAAAAAAGAATCTGTATCTCTCTTCAAATATTTTGAAGCCCTGGCAAGGGCCCAAGTAAGAATGGAAGAGTGTCCTATGAAATTAAGAAATGCTGGACCTACTCCTGCTGATGTTGCACTAGCATTGGTGGTGCTGAGGGAGATATGTTGTTGAAGTTTGTGCCAGACTGGAAAATTAATAGTTGATGAAACTATAAAATATGTTCCTCTAGATCATCTCTTTGCCAAGTTTGCCACCATGTTTGCACATCCAAAATAGATAACATAAGAAGTTCACAGTTTAGCTTGATGTGGTGGTTTTGGGGTGTTGCAGACACTCATCTGATGGTGAGACATACTTGAAAAGGAAGGGAGTCCCTGACAAATTTGAATTCTTGGTGGACACCTTGAGTCCTGAACATCAGCTACACATGCAATGGAGCCTTACCTGTCTATGTCAATATAGGATCCTTCATCCCGATGCTCAGAGCAGCTGGATGAGCATTCTACCCTCTCTCCTTCTTGCCTTCTTTTTGTCCTCATCAGCTGTAGTGATTGAGGGCACTTACCTAGAAGGTCCCTGGGAAGAGGCAGAAGGTCTTTTGCAGCATCTGCCCTGAGGCTCTTTAGGGGACAGAGGAATTGGCCTCCACTCTAAAAAAAAGTTACTTGACCACTTGAGACTGTGCAGATTGAGTGCACGAAGGCTGAGACAGTCTTCAGTCTGTATCGTCTTGAATTCTTGCTGGTGACTTCCTGAGCTACTTCCATTCTCTTTACTTCTGTTTGGACTCCAATTTGCAATCAGAATTTAAATACTGCACTAACTTATCCTGTGACTTTGTTCTTGTACTGTCAAAGATCAAGATGTTTCTGAAAATCATGGGGACAGTTGAGCTGCTGTGGAAAAGGAGATAAAACCTTACAATAGAAAATATTAGACACACTAAATACAGTTTGAGTCCCTTCTTTTTAATTTGTAAATCAAATTTGAATACACTGTTCCCAAACTAGTCAAAGTCCAAGGTATTTGTTATGCTGCTGTACTTCAGAAGTAGCTTACAGAATATCACAGAAGCTACGGAATAAGACTGGTGTGAATGATAAAGGAGTTGACCATTCAAGTGTGAATTTCAAGCCCTACAATCTTCCACTGGGGGGAAAAAAAGCTTCCTACAAAAACACTGTGGGGTGATGCAAGTATTCCACTTTATTTTCAAAGCCCTCTGTAGGATTCTAGAGTACATGACATTTACAATTTTCCTATTAGAAACAAGTGGAGCTCCACTCAGTCTCGTTGGGCAACACTGAACTGGAAATTATAGTTAGTTCTAATCCATTTCTAATAGCCTCAAGGCATAATTGAAATTCTAATATATAAGGCTAGACCAGCTGCTAAATTTGAATTTATGTATTAACTGTTTGGAGGAATTAGTTAATTAACTTTAACACTGTTACAGTCTCTTCAACAGTGTTTCAAAATAACTGACTGTGATTAATAGACCATGATAAGAATTTTGATCAGTTATGACACAATGTTTCTTAGTTAAAATGGAAGAATTTGTTACACATTAAAATTTTGTTTGAATTATTTAATTGTAGATTTCAATCTTGTCTGAAAATACAATCTTCATCCATGTGGTAACATAAGAAGTCAGTTTTCTTCACCCAAACATTTACAAATCTTGCCCCTGTTTCCTTTCCTTCTGCCATTTTTCCATTTACTTTCATGTGGTTTTAATGAGTGATTGTTTTCAAAAATTTTTGAGAGTTTCAGTCAGCAATATTTCATTCTGGAATAAGAGCTAATGATCCATAAATTCTTAATGCCATATTTTTATAGCCAGTAAATTAGTCTTAAATGGGTTCAGTAAGTTCTGTGATGTATGCCATTAATTGTTAATGGTGTTTTAACTAGATAATTGTTGTAAAAGGTTGTTTATCATCACCATTGGTGAGTGACTGCTCCTTGCAATCTGTTCCGCCTGGTACTGCTGGACTTACTCCACCTACCATTGTGTACAGCAAAGAGATCAGGAGTCTGTGAAGCATAGTTTAAATATCGAATTCAAACAAGTCCAGTGCATAATAAACCCACAGACCATCAGACTCAATAAGGTCAGATCATTTTTCATTTGTCAAACAGAAACATTTGTGTATCATATCCTAGTGCTCTCTGCACATTGTGTAAATGAGTTATAAAGTCACATCTAAGTAGTAAAAATGCCTTAACTTAGATCCAAGCTAATTCAGGCATTAAATTACCTGAAGATTATGCTATCCAATGTCTTAGTGACCTGAGTAACAAATGAAGCTCATATAGACATTAGTGGTTTCTCCTTAGAATGAAGAGGTAGTATTACCTTAATGACATGTAGTAGTTAGAGGAAAAGTTCATCAAGTGCTAAGTAAAGTGATCTTCTCGATACACAAGAGTAAGTAAAAGTGGATTGAACCTCCTCCATGGACTCGAATTTTTAACTAACATTATGACTTCTCAGGCTGCTTCTACCAAGTTAATGATCATGTAAACAGATATATTCTGTAAGGTCAGATCTAACTACAGAGAACAGGAATACAAAGTCTTGTATATAGACAGCACTAAGCATCCAGAGGAAATTACTTTTCTTGCTATTCCATGTCCCCGGGTTGCCCTCATTCCTAAAAACACACACACTCTTTTGTCTTTATTTACAGGGATGGGCTTTCTTAGACTTACTACAAAAAATGCTCTATGATGAATCTTTTTCACAATTTCTCTGTGTTTCTTTGACCTACTCACTATTTTTCTCCAACATGTACTCCTGCAGAGGAGTCCTGGCATCTTGTATTTTCTTTCCACTGGTGGTCAGCCTCATAGCTCCTAAGCATGGCCTGCTGGTCAGACCCAGTTTGCTCACATTCCACTCCATGCAGCTTTTATATGTTTACCCAAAATTAGAGCCAGTGGATATTTGATCTCAAATTTAAGCTTAAATATCATAAGATTCATCTCCTAAGGAGATCAACACAGTCTAAGGCCAGGCCATGGTCTAAGGCCAGGCCATGTATCACACCTGCTGTTTTCCCCCCTTATCTCCTGCATTTGGAGTTACATGGATCCCCATAGACAGTATGAGCCCTGGCTAGATTTTGTGTGCCAGCTCTACATGACAGAAAAAACCTGCCAAGGACAGCCTTCTGCAAGGGGTCAGTAGAAATTCTCAGTAGAACTCAGTAGATCACAGAAAGAAGCAAGGGCAGGCGTTTTTTCTCCCATAGAATATCTGTCTCTTCAAACTCAGGCAGGATGCTGCACCTCCAGTGCTGATTCACTGCATTAGGTCTACCTACTAGATCTTGCCACCTCAGCACCACAACCATGTCTCTGAGCAATGCTCTTTCCAGCAGCATCCCTTACCCATTTCCACGACCAGAAGGCTCTCCTCTATCCCCATGTTCCTCACTCCCACTTCAGGAGCAAGTAGATGTGAGTTTTGGAGCGCTTACGATCAAAAATTCCCATCCTTACCAGCTCAGTCAGTGTTCATACTGCTTTTCCCCTTCAAAAGTTGACTAAAACTTTCCTTTCAAAAACAGAGGAAAAGTCATACTCATCCTTTACAATGTGGAACCAGAATGTCATTGCCACCATGATGTGAAAAACAGCTGTGGTTAGAGCATGCATGCCAAAAAATGGCAAAAGCCAATCTCCCTGAAAAAGTCTACACCATGGAAATACAAGTACCTTAGAATGAACATAGGGAGTGAGAGGAGTTCTTTAGTTTTTCAGTCAAAGCAGATCCTTTGCACAGATCACACTAAAAAGATAGGCTGAGAAGTAATGTGGGAGTGAACGGGGCATTTTCCAGTAGGAAGAAAGCGTGATTGTTAGTCCCAGCTCTTATATGTTATTACACTGTCTGGTATTTTGAATGAGCATTGGCAACCAAACCTTGGAATGATGCAATTTAGCCTTCTCAAGAGCAACCTGTACCTACTAGGTGAGAAAGACATGCTCAGTCCCATTCCTTTTATACAGCCTAGAAGGTTTTCCGTGCAAAGAACAGCCTCAAATAATATGGAGAGAAGTGAAACAGTCACACTTCACTGGTTCAATGAGGAGAGCACCCCACAAGGAGAAAAGGATTTCAAGAGCATGAGGGAGAAAAGGAAATTGACTGGTGCCCCATGTGGTAGGTCAACAATCACACTATAAGGTGCATCACCTCCTTCTTAAGAGGTTGTAAGGCTCCAGCCCAGAGATTGCCTGTCAGACCATAATGCCTCATGCAAATGCATGAAAACGTGCATATTTAAAGAATCAGTGGGGCTTACACTTAAGTGATAAACTGCTCACATTGAAAAATCATAAAGAGAAACTTCAGAAAATCAAAATTTCCTGAAAGAAAAGTAAAGTGTTCTCAGCCTGGAAAACATGTGAAGCTTCCATTTGTGAACTTGAATTACCACCAATTTCATTTGGTTTTATATTAAGGGTTCGGTCAGTGTCAACTAGTGTGTCTGCGTGTGCATGGAATGCCATAAAAATTACTTATACAAGTTGCATTATGACATGTAGAGAAATTCAGGGGATCTTCAGTTTACTGAAATGAACTCATTACCAAAATCGGGTTAAAATCATTTGGGGTGAGCTCCTATGGGTATTTGGGGTGTTATTTGTAATATCTATTATTTCACTATGGATAAATCTCTATAAATAAGTCAGTCATTATTTCAGGCCAAGGCTACAATTCCTACTCCTGATTTTACTCTTCTCATATGAGCTCACCATAATCCTCTTAATAAGCGTGTGTTATGTTTACAATGTTTTCAGCAATATCAACCCTAAGCCACTAATTTTTTTACCAGTTGTTTAATTAAGATTAAATAAATTTTATTAGCATTCAAAGGGTGCTCTTTTCTGAAGAGGTCTGCTGGGATTTTTAAAAAGCCTAAGGGAAGTGGTTATCCAAATACTAATGAATTTCAATGAAAACAGGTTACATAACACAGGCCATTGGAGAGTCCTGGCTTTAATTGCACCTGCAGTCCTAAGATCAGTTCTTCAAATACATGGTCCATATCTGCACTGGCTCAGAGATCAATCTTGAATCATACTACCAAAACACATGAGACAGACATGAGAGTGATTAAAAAAGGAAAAAATAATTTTTTTTTGTTTCATCTGGTATCATTTATAGGTTGAGGGAGATAACAAGTTTTATTAGCAAAAAGGGACTTGGGCAGTACCTGCCTTGTTAGTACTGCTCCAGAATCACAAAAGCAGAGTTTTCTCTCCACAGCTCTAATCTTTCCCCTTTTCTCTCCTTCTCCTTAGCTGAGAATCAGATTCTTAGGATCATGCTGGTAGGAAGGTTTACCTCTCTAAGAATTTGTCATCTATGAGCATGTTTTGTTTACATCCATCAGCAGTTTAAAACTGACAGGAATTCATTTACAGGAACAACTGTAATAAATTCAGTCCCCTACAAAGCTCAGAGACATCAGCGTCAAAGAACCCATTAACTAAAATGTTTCTCTGGTAGCATAGAGTATGTCTGAGAATGATGATTGGGCTAAATATCTGACAAGGCATTTCCTAGCCCTCAATAATTTGCTGAGAAGGTCTGGTTCTCACACAGAGGATGTGAATGAAAACAAACTTTTCAGAATCATTGACTTTAAAGGATGCTTGGCCTCACTGGCTGTTGCTTCTCTTTTTCACAGGTGACTATTAACACTGCTCTTGACCTCCTCTGTTCCCCACTGAGACTCTGCTCAGGAAGCCACTGATGTTTTCCCCATGCTGAGAAGGAGGGAGGAATTTCACTTTCCCTAGGCACTGTTGGCCAGAAGGAGGAAAGAGAGGGAGAGAGTCCACTGGGAGCATCAAAAATACCTAGAATGCTCCAGCTCCCTTTAATCACTGAATATAACTGACCTAAAAATGACCCTAGAGATAATCCACCTCCTAAAAAAGGAAATAAAAAAAGTGAGGCAAGCAGGGAGAAGGGAGAAGTATGAAGACATCTCTTCGATAATCTCTGCCCCTTTGCTAAGGCCAGAGGGCAGAATTTGAAGACACTAACAGTGATAGGAAAGGTGGCAACTTTCCAATATCAATGTTGTCAGTTTATCCTGAAAAGTTGACCTTTTTAAACTAGCGCCAAATCTTTTTCTATATGACAGCATTTTGCCTTTTTTGTGGAAACAGTTCCCTAATAGGCTTTCTCTTGGCCATTTATTACATATCGAGTGCTAGGTTTGGTTTCTAATAGTTCCTTTTCATCTGGCTGCCTACTGCTGACTGTGGAAAGTGTAGGTTTGGCTCCACTGATGACTCTCTGTAATGGCTGTGATTACACCCTCTGCATCTTCTTCACAGTGCCAGCCTTTCAATTGAACAGCACATTATGCCTGGATAAGACTCAAAGAGCAGCTAATATCAGGGTTCTCTGGAGCTATAATAACTGGTTCAAGATCGAAGAGATAAAACCACATCAATATTTCTGTATGGTCCATGAGGTAAAACACATCAGTCCTGCATATGTCTGTCTGGGAGTTAAAGCTGTATTTCACAACTGCTTCGGGGGAAAGAGGGACAAAAACAAACCGGTGCCATCAGAAAGTCCTGAGAGCAGCAAGCACAATGCAACCTGTTGCCTGCTGCATTCATCAGGGGTTTGGTTTCTTAACATCCAACTCAACAGATAGTTTTGCAAGTCACCATTCCTAAGCAGATATCCCTCTAAGTTCAAGAAAATGTAATTCTGCAAAATATTTCACACTGAATAAACACAGTTCTTTCCAGTGAATTTACTGAAATGTTGCAATGACTTCAAACAGAACAGTGCCTCTAATGCGGAGGGGGGGAAGGGGGTGGGCTGGGAAGAGGCTGGATATGAAAGGGAAACTACTTGTGAGCTGTCAAATGATGTCATTTTACTGTTCCATTTTGCTGTGGAAAAAGGCCCAGAACACCACATAAAAAGGAAAATAAAATTATAGTCTTTCATTTCCTATTGGTTCTTTAGTGCCATAGGTAAAGTATGCATAGGTAAAGTTTTAAAAGCAAAATTTTTAAATGAACTTCAGTCCTGTTGAGCTCTACTGATTCTCAAAACTGGGAAGCAGTTTTGAAAAATAACAAATTTTGCAAGGGTTTTTCATGAAGGCAGAAAGGATGAAGGCAGGGCTGTTATCAACACCTGTTTTCAAAACTTGCCTCAGCTCCAACTCAAATAGACCAGTTAATAAACCTACAAAAAACCTTCAATTTTCACAAAGGGTTTGGTTATGGAATCTTTTTCTCACATCAGCCTATTAGATGATGTCCCCAAAAATGGCCTCAGAGCCAGTGTCATCCACTTGCTTTTCCATCTGCCACCAGTAAAGACTTGTGATCTGACAACAGCCAGAGGAAACTGCACAAGTTTTCTTCCTCCCAGGTTGCTCCGTTCCCTGAGGTTTGCTATCTTACTGAGGCAGGCACTTAACAAAACTGCCATTAGAGAGATCAGGAGTGACAGGTGCAAATTTCTGAGGCTCCTTACAAGTCTCATGTGGGTTTTAAGCAAAACTGGCTTTGATTTTTTTTGTCTTTTTTTTTTCTTAAAGAAGCTCTGACAACCTTGCTGGAGCTGACATGTATTACACAGCTGAAGCATGAGATTTAGTGTGTGACTGAAAGTGCTCCCATGAAAAACACATTGGTGTTATGTGTCTAGTTCCCAGAACTCTGATGCCTCCCTTTGCGTCCACCATCAGCAATGCAATCATTCAAATAAGCTGAAATCAATCATATAATGAGTCCCACCATATGATACTTATCTTTGAGGGGAATGAATAAATCATTGTGCCTTTGACAGGGTATTTATGCCATAAATTGACCTAGGAAGTGGCACAGCAACACTTTGATAGTTATGGCTGTGATAGTGACAATTTAGGAATGAATGCATCTTTGTACTTTGACCAGTTCAAGTCCTGGCACCTGTTGAAACTAAAACTGCACAGGGAAAAAAATCCTGCCACTAATAGAGACGCTGGAAACAAAACGGAGAGCTGTCAGAGGAGAATGCAGAGGAGGCCTGATGCATAACCCCCCTGCCAGGAGGAAACATACCTGGGAGCAACAGGAAACTGATAAGCTCCTTTCTCTTCTCTGACAGAGCAAAGCTGGCAGGTCTGAAGGGAGAGCAATCACTGGCATTCACCTTTCAGAACCAAGCCCTGCTCAGTAGCAAAGAGCCCTCTCAAACCGATCCCCTTCCTCCTTCAGGCATTTCTCCATTCCTCACTGCTCTCTGTCCATACTCGACAGGTTCCTCATTTATAATTAATATTTTCATAAATAATGCAGTCAGAAAAGCACCAATTTGTGGTAAATGGCCAAGTCTGTCCTTTCAGGCTAGCATCAGCCTTCCTCTACTTACACATGACCATTATAAAGGGTTACAGGCAAGCTTTATTTGCTCAGATAAAAGCTAAAAATTTATGTGAAGGCAGCTGCCTTTTGCTTTGGGTCTGGTTTTTATATCTATCACCTGCGATCTTTGTATACTACACAATATGATAATGAAGATGCAAATGTTGAGTGACATCAGCCTGTCAATCTTTAGTCTGTCTGTAGTGATTTTTACTGCTAAACCTATTATTTTAAGAGCATACTGTATGTGTGAACAGAGCATTATAACAGATTTTTGAGGGTTCTAGAAACTGCAGACAGGTTAAGTATTTCTGGGGCAAAACAGAAACAGTGATTTAAAAACAGCCATCATAAGCAATCATGCATTTATGTTGTAGCTCCTATATGTGTACAAAATCTTATCTATTATACGTAAATATTTAAAATTAAAATATAAGGTATATTAGTTAAATAAGATATACACCATATAAAATACATTAATATACATATCTATTTATAGTTATATACATGACTCGTTCTTTCTCTGAATATCTGGTCCTCCACTGGAACTCCCTAAGTAATTGCAATGGCAACAATTACAGATTTCTATACTTGCTACACTGGATGTGGTTCAGAATAATTACGTGGCCTAAGTTAATTGTTTTGTATTCATTTATCAAATGGTGAGCTCAAAGGTGAGCTTTAGGGTCAGATATTAACACAGGGCATCTGTGTTTTAGCACTGGATTCAGAGATGCCTTCAGAACCACAAGATCCAGTTCCCTGTTCTCACAGTTGATCATATTACAGATTTTATTTTATGAATTGATCTGTTTCTGTATGGAAAGTCATTGGTATTTTTTGACCATGCAACTCCTTTGGAAAACCCTCCCTATGCCACTGATGTCTGAAGTGTTTTCTAATTTCAGCTCTAAGTGTATTCCTACCTAGTTTACAGACTTTTATTCTTATGTCAATATTGTTCTTCAGTTAAATACTTTTCCTCTTTTCTGATGCTTATTCTCTTGACACGTCTGTGGAGTGCAGTAATTCCCTTTCTCAACCTTTGTTTTCTTTGGCTAAACAAATAGAGCTCTTCGTTTCCTCTTGCAAAATGGGCTATTCTTTCTCCTGATTATGGTAGAAAACCTTCTCTGTAGCTACTAAAACTGGAATTTTTCTCCTTTTAATATAGGTTCTTTAACATAGAAGTACCTTGTTCAACAGTATTCATCATTTCCCTCTCTACTGGAAACACATAAGCAAGAAGAGCATTTGTCCTTTTTTCTTGGCTGCATCTTAACAGTGACTTAGAGGTTTTCCATACTACCCTCTCTACCATACCCTCCTATATACCTAAGTGGTAGGGTAAAAAGTCTGACTCCTTGCTATACAGCTAATAACATCTGGTTATGGGAAGTACTGTGTACATGGTCTTGCACTTTTCCAGTAAGGCTTCATTCCACTGCTAGGAATTAATCTGATTTATTCTGTAAACTATCATGTAAGCTTTCTCCCTGATATTAGTTCCATACACTTTCGTGTTAATAAATGTTAATAATCATTCTTGTGATTGTTCATCAAAGAAAATACTGAACATGGGACAATAAGGTCTGTGCTGAAGAACTCCACCCATAATTTCTCTTCAGCCTCATATTTCTGAGTGGGTTAAAGCCATGACATTTTGTTAGATAGAGAATCTTGTCAAAGAAAGGTATCGTGCTAGGAGCTGAACTTTGTGATTTCGTCTTCTTTTCCATTCTCTACAAGTCTTTCTTGAAAGACTTTCTTGGAAGTCATTTCTGCAAATTCAAGTTACTCTTCAAAGAGTATCTATCCTGCATGAACTTCTTTACATAGACAATGGCAGCCATATGCAGTCAGCCATACCAAGTCAGTAATATCTCTTCATATTCAAGTGTAATGTCCCTCTGCTTTGAACATTCAGGTTAAGACAAGCACCTCTGCTTTCTCTATTCCCTTTCCTTATCTTGCTTCCTGTTGGCCTGAGTTGCTGGGAGGTCCAATGCAGGTAATACTCATTAATATGCAATAGTAAAGATGCAAGATAATAAATGGAAGTGGAAAAGTCAGAACTTCTGCTTGGCTAATCCTTGTCACAAAAAAATAGGAAAGCACCAAGGGACAGCCAGGCTTAGCATGAACTTGGAACTACACCTCTGGGTCCAAAGACCAGCTGTCTGCAGATCAGCATGATCTTTAACTCGGATGGAGCCATTCTGATGCAGCCTCAACTATGTTCAAACTGCCCTGGCCTCATCTAACCAGAGCAAAGAAAAAGCATGGTGTTCTTGTGCTGTCAGCAGGCTTAGAATCCACTTTTTGGCCCTTTTGATCCTAACTTAAAAAGGGATCATGAGGGAGCAGTCAGAAGAATTAAAGCACTGGCCTTCTTGGTGGGATCATTTGCTTCCATGCAGAGAAGGTGTCAAATGCTCACAGGTCAGAATAGTAGCATTTTATACCCAGGAGACCTCAGAAAGCAAATAAGATTTAGTCCCTAAAGACTCCAATCAGTCCTTGTTTGACTTCAGTTCTGTGCCAGAGTAATTTCACTGAAATCAGGTGAATTACTTCAGCATTATGCTGCATGAGCAACTCCATCACTTTAAATGGAATTACAGTGACATAAAAAAGTGGTGTAACGTGGGTGACATGAATCAGACCCCATGTTTGCAGCAGGCTTGAATACACCGGTACTGAGAGGACCTTTGGAGCTGGGCCCAAAGCACTCACAAAGGGAGCTCCTGCTGTTATTCCAACCCATAGGCAGCTCCCCGAACAAAGACCAATTATCTGAGCTTTGTGTGAAGGGGGTAGGGGACATGCACCAGTATTCATAAATTAGGCAAGCCTGGTGTTTACTAAAGTGGAGGGCCTTCATTCCAATTAAAATCTGTCTTCATTCCTTCTGTGAATTCTTAATTTCCTTTCCTTATGGTATGTGTCAGTTTTCATCTATATATTACAATTTACTTCACTTATGAGGCAAAATATCATCATGTACCATTTAAAAAATAGGCAAACCAAGGCATAAAAAATAAAATTACTTGCCCAAAAGAATAGCCCCAAGGTCACTTGCTACCTAAGGTAGGGCTTTGCCCACATGCTGCCTCCTATTAACAATTCTGGTCACTTCTTCCAGTAGTATGCAATAAAAAGAATGGAAATTAGACTTTTTCAAAGGCTTTTTGCACCACACTTTAAAAAGAGCTGCTGCATTTTCTATTTTTGTAAAAAATATAAGTAAGTAGCCATAATACTATCAAACCATCAAGAATGCTTTGAATCTACATATTAGAAAGTAAAGGATTCAGACAGAAAATTATAAAACATTTAAAATATTTTTTATATATGAAAAGACCAATTAAAGAGGGAGAAAACTTCAGAACGAATTTTGAGAATGTCATTATATATGGCATAATAACACGATCATTCTAAGTTGTAAATATCATGTCATTACCCATTGTAATTATCTGATAATCACTTACATTAACTTTGCAATTAGATGTAATTTCACACTTACCAAGTAAAATACTTTTTTATATGCACAGCAGCATAGCTCCATCTTTCTTTTTCTTTTCACCCCCGGACTGATCACTGTCAACAGAAAGATGAAAAACTTCTGAGCAAGTTGTCCTTGCTCTGGAGAGTGACAGGAAGACCTGTTTCCTCATGTGAGGAAAAAAATTATTTTATCTAGTCATCATTGGCCAGAAGGATGTAGGCCGCAGGGAAAGCACAGGTAAATAATCCTGTGAAGCAAGAACAAAAAAAAGTATCGCACAGAAGTCCTTTTAATACAAGGCTCCTACATTGTCCTCATCTAGTGAAAAGACAGAATTTATGAATGAATTGCTTAGAGAATGTACAGCTGTATTTAAAGGACTACTGTCAACTTTTAGCTATAGTCCTAATTTTCCTTGATTCTTTGCCTTTTCTGAGAAAATTTCACAAATACTTTTCTGCTTTCCTGAAGATCATAGAATCATAGAATAGTTTGGGTTGGAAGTGACCTTAAAGGTCATTTAGTTCCAACCCCTCTTCCATAGGCAGGGACACCTCCCACTAGATCAGGTTGCTCAGTGCCATGTCCAGCCTGGCCTTAAACACCTCCAGAGAGGGGGTGTCCACAACTGTCTCTGGGCAACCTGTTCCGGTGTTTCACCACCCTCACTGTAAAGAATTTCTTTCTTATGTCAAGTCTGAATCTCCCCTCTTCCAATTTACATCCATTATTCCTAGTCCCTCCATCACACATCCTATTAAAAAGTCCTACCCCTGCCTTTATGTAGGCCCCCTTCAGGCATTGATAAGCTACTATGAGGTCCCCCCCTGAGCCTTCTCTTCTCCAGGCTGAAGAACCAGAAATCCTTCAGCCTGTGCTCATAAGGGAATTACTCAGCACTCTGATCATCTTTGTGGCCCTTCACTGGACCCGCTCCAACAGCTCAATGTCTTATGTTGCGGGCTCCAGAACTGGACACCATACTCCAGGTGAGGCCTCACCAGAGCCAAGCAGAGGGGCACACTTCTCTTTATGCAGCCCAGGATTCAGTTGGCCTTCTGAGCTACAAGTGCGCACTGCCAACTGTGATCTGGTAGTGTCTTCAGCTCTCTCCAGGTCTCAGTGTAGGCAGCCTGAATCAGCTCCACTGCTAACTTCGAAGGACATTTAACACATAGCAAATTCCCAGGTTGCTCACTTAAGTTTCTGTAACAGAAGGGAAGTTATTATTTGAAGTTTAAAATAGGTTTGATACATAACTTTTTTGCCAGGATATTTCCTACACTTTTTTGTTTTCTCTAGAAAGGTTTTCACTTGAATAAAGGGTTGGGTCTGTGTCTGTGTTTAGTCTCTGCTTCCTTCTGTGCGCAGAAGTGAAATGAACATCCAAATTGCCTCAGACTCCTGCAGTTCCACCCGGGAGAGAGAGGGGGACTCCGGTCTTCCACTGAGACTAACCTCTCCAAAGTGTTTGGACCTGACCAGCCACACTCATCATGGCTGAGATCAAAATGTATGACTGTCTCCCAGGAAATTCTTCCCCCCTATATTTGTGCCTATCCATCCATTACTCTCCATGATTTTTATGATCACTAGTTCTTGTGTGACATGGTCATTTTTAAATCTCACTCCAGCTAAAGAAAAGGGAAGCTGTTGGGCATGATGTAGGCTGTATTCATCACATTGCAAAGTCTCTTTATAGGGCTACAGTCCAAAGCAACTATGCAGAATGTTGAACTCATACATCTGAATTCTCACAAAGCAGGTAAAACAACAAAATACCAAGTAAAGCATACACTTCAGTGGTTTGGTAGTGCAAGTCTAGAGCCTGTGTAGGCTGATGATATCAGTTAATGTGTCTATTTGTGAGAAATTTGCCAACAGAAATTCAAATGTAATTGAAATGATTGTTTAGATGAATCATTTCCCTCTCCTTATTTTCAATTGTACATGAATTTTTCTTTCCTCACCTCACATTGCTCTTGATGGCAAAGCTAACGTCAGAGCAGACAGAACTAGTCCAAGATTTCCCTATAGTGATAACTCTGAAGCGGAGCAGGTGCAGATGTGGAAAAAGGATCAGACAGTTTTTGAAAAGTCAGATGGCATTGTGCAGCAAACAGAAGGCAAGAGACTGATTTCAAAGCGCAAAATCAGGTCTTTTTATTTATGTAAAATGCACCAATTCGCAGAATTTGAAATGGCTGGTTACAGAAATGTGTAAGGTTTTATGGCAGTTTAATTTTCCATGGGCTGGAATTCCTAAATCAGGATAGCTCTGAACAGGTTGATTCATTTCAGGAGAGTCACCTGGAGAATTTCTTACACGGAAGACACAGAAGTTGAAGTTTATATTATCCAGTCATAAATCTTAACATGAATTTTATTCTTACAGCATTGTCTCTAGCTGCGGGGGGGGAAATTGATACTAAGCAATTTTTTCATAAGTATTTTTTACATATTTTGTTTTGAGTTCTCTGTGTCATTGTAAATTAAGAAAAGTACACAAAAATGCAACACCACTTCATCGTGCTTCATCGTGCTTGTCCTATAAGATCTATGAAAAAGCAGGCTTGCACAAATGGAAATGTCAGTAACAGTGAAACATCAAGCTTTCAGATTCTCCAAGACCCAGCAGAGTAATTTCACAGAAATACCATGTTTAAATTATTGTATCTGCAAGATCATCCAGTGGTCCAAAATTGCTGCAGATTTTCACATCAAATCAATATTGCTTCTGTCTTCTCCAGTTCCAGGGATGTTCAGCATTTCCACGGTGGTTTAGTCAAGATCCAGACAGGAAAGAGAATAAACTACCTTATGGATGTTTTTCCTCTGGCAACCCACTTCCATTCCCATCAGTAGTTTCTAAACAGACTCAGGATCAGCAGCTTTTTCACTGTGCTCACATGCCTTCTGATACTTAGAAGCTTTCTTGTATTCTAGCTCATGGCATCATTAGATGATGTGAGAATGTAATTTCATCTTATTGTAACAAAAAAACCCTCCAGAAACATAAGAAAGAAAAAAATAGCATTCAAAAAGGACCAGTCTAGTCTGGTAAAACCCCTCTCTTTCAGCTTGCTTAAGAGACTTACAGAGAACACAGCTTAATTTTAGCTGCAATAAATTTGGATCAGCACTTTGGTATCTGTCTATCAGGAATATATTGTCATAAGATTGGCAGAACTAGGAGGAGTATATCAAACTTTGCCTTACCAGAATATGATGAAGATGTGCAGAAAAGGAAAATATCTGTTCTATCTCTCTAGGAAAACTTTATAATTTTCTCTGGGATTTTCTTTTCAGATTACTGATGTACAAAACAGGCAAATCAGAGGGAAGAGAAGGAAATGAAAAAAAGCACTTTATGCACAATATTTCTCTCTCACAATGAACAGCAACATGCCATTTTTTCTATTGTATTTCACTCAGATTTTGATCACAAGTATTTGAAGTTAGTATCTTATTTTTAAAATCTTTGTTGTAGAAAACTGTAATTCTCACAGTCATATCTTCCTCTGTTTAAAAAAGAATAATACTGGCATTTTCTTCTTCAACAGTGCAATCTTTTTCTTATTTTAGAGATATGTCAACAAGCAGAAGCTGCACTTGAATATTTAGCATTCAGCACAATGCCATAACTGGTGCAAGATACATTTGTCACTGCTCCCAAAAATGCATGTGTATAGAGAGTTCATAAACATACATGTCAGTATTTCCCATGTGCTACATAAATGACACATAATACAGTTTTTACTACAAAAAAGGTAAATACATTTCAACTTGAAGTACATTACTAAAGTAAGATGCTGTCATTTCCTCCCTTACCTTTTTATTGTGGGGACAGAGACCAAACAAGATCCCAAGCAAAAGCAACTTGTTTTGCAGGAGAAAGGAAAAAATCAGCAGTAGGACATAATCCTCTAGTGGAAATAAAGAACTGACGGTTTTTATGCAATGCCTACTCCCCTTCACAGGATCTCCTGAGGTCTGTTTTGTGTTGTAAATCCTAGGGACTGCCTGGATACTCATAGATGTTTTTTTGAGAACCACAGCTCCATAGATACATCTTTCTGTCCACTTGGCCTTGCTGGAAGGTGCATATATAACTAGTTATAGAACAGATACGACTTCACCTTATGATTTACACCACAAAATATCAATGAAATATCAATTTAATGGCTATCATCCCCTCTCATTTGAAGATGATTTTACTCTGCAAGTGGGAGGCAGATGCCATGAGTAAATGAGCATCTGTCTATTGAAGGGTAAACGATTTATCCATACAAGATGGGTATTCTGCTCAGAACTAAAGGAGGAACTGACTAAACTCTCCCAAATGACATTTCAGTGATGGCTCCCAGTCAAAAAGCAGTCTGCTGCCTAAACAGCAATTATGACACCATACTAGAGATGCTGTTGGAGATGATGACTTGGAAAGAATTATCAGGGAAAAAATAAAAAACAAAACAAAACTACAGTGAAAAAGAGGAAGGATGAGTAATAAGACCAAAATGAACTCCTAGCATATTACTGAAATCACCCAGCACCATCTTTTCAGAACCAAGAAGGAAAACATAGAGCAGGTTATTGTGAAGCTGGCACTATTTTGCCTTCCCTGGAATGCCATGCTAAATTCAACCAAGAAGTGGTTTCCAAAGAAGCGCAAGAACCACTCAAAAGGTGAAAAACACATCACAATAGTGAGAATCTTTCTCCAAAAGCGTCATTAATGTACTTTCCTGAACAAGGTGCAACTCCTACGGACCCAAAAGGACCAGTGACTGAGCAACAGGCATATGTGTTGTGTGCTAGGACCAAAAGAGAAGTCTGCTCTGGCAAATTGTCCTTCAGTTATCCACAGCACCTAGAAAGTACAGAACTGATGGATAGCAGCACAGAATCACAGAAGACCCGGGTTGGAAGGGACCCCAAGGATCATGTAACTCCAACCCCCAGGTTAATAAGAGATAAAATACATTGATTCTTATCCTCACTATGT
>VZTY01001051.1:144336-194739 GCA_013400935.1 Turnix velox | reverse complement strand
TTTTTTTTTTTTTTTGTTAACAGCATAATTGGAAGTCCCCAGGGCCAGGCTGTGGAATCGGTGTGGCCAGGACAACTAGGTGGGCAGGCATGAGGGGGAGAGCAAGCTTTCAAGCGGTGAAGGCGGCTGCTGGGTGAGACAGCAGTGGGAGGGGGTTGGCGTATTAGAGCGCTCGTTTTTACTCTCTTGGCGGGTTGCCAGTGGTGCAGAAGTTGAGAAATCATTTGTCACGAGGATAAAAGCCAAATACGTTGCTCTGGGTGAGATGTAACCTGACAAACAGTCTCCCGTGACTGACGCATTTGAACTACTAATACGCTCTATATAAATGCCTTTTTCCCTGACAGCTAGCAGTCTTTTTTTTTTTTTTTTTTTCGTTTGCTCAGTTTTTCTGCTTGTTCATGCTGAGCTTTCTGAGTTCCTAGATATCTGATTGCTTGGCGAGAAGCACTGGACAGGAGGACAGTTCTCTGCTGTCATCCTAATTCACACCATGAGTTCAGGGGGAAACAAGCTACAAAAGAACTAGAAAACAATTTTTAAAACTGACTGTTCCCTGCTCTCTAGCATCTCTCTCTCTTCCTTTTTTTTCTTCCTTTTTTTTTTTTTTTTTTTTTTTTTCCCAAATGCCATACAGTCAGCTGGCCAGCAGGAACTTCATTTATAACTGTCAATTTAACAGTTCATTTATTTCATTGAAGCAGTGAGACACAACAGGGGTGTGGTAACCATGAGATAATCACACCTCTGGGGTCTTAGGAGGCAAGGAGAAACAGCCAATTCTCTCTAATCCCACAGTGGTGTGATTAGTGCTCCTGATAGCTACAGCCAAGGAGGTTATGAGATAAATTGTGCAGTTCATGTTCTAGAAAAAGAATTAAATTAAAGTTAAATGTTTAACCAGCCTCATTTGAGTTCTGTAATTCATCTTGATTATAGATAGTTATGATAACAAACAATGATCCATACATATTTGTTTATTTTTAAATGTTTGACAGACAATAGAAGTAGTCATTTGGATACAGAATTATACGACTTTTAGAAAGTACAGCAGTCTGTCTGACTACAAGTCTTCTAGGCAACGATACTGTCTAAGAGCTCCTCCAGGCATGCCATTCTTACATGCATATCTGTACAAACTAACCAGATCTCTGTAACAGAGAGATCACCTTCTTCTTAGGTGTTTTGGATAAACCTGCTAATCAGCTCTATTAAATGTTTTTTTTCATATCAGCAGCAGTTGTAGAAGGTCCACTCATCTCTCATATATGATGCTTTTACTAGAAAACATATATTCGGTGTGATACCTTTACTAGAATACATAGAATATGTATCTGGCAGACAGACAACTGCATCATGGAGGTCAGAAGTTGCACAATTAATGATCATTACTGATAAATACATCATATGGCTCATTTCCATCCCCCAGTGCTGCTGTCTGTAGTGTACTATGTCCTGTTGAATTCTAAATGGATCATTGAGGAGTATCAATTTATTTCTAAAGTGAAATATTTTTAAAGAACAATTTTTATAATTGTTCTGAAGACTAAATCATTATTCCTTTCTCATTGGCATGGGCACATGAAAAAGTCAATGTTCTGTGATCGATTCATCTTGCTGTTTCTTATTCCTTTTTCTAAAGTCTTGACTAAGTAGTGATGCCCAACCTTTGATATCCTTTTATGTACCTTCATGAGTGGTCATTACACTGTGGAGTTAAGGTGGGGTTGACCTTGCCTTACTGCTAGGTACACACCAATTTACTCTATCACTCCTGATCATCCGCGCAACAACAGGGAGAAGTAGGATGGGAGGGAAAAGGCAAGCAAAAAATAAAGTGGATTGAGATAAATGCAATTTAATAAAGAAAATCCATCATGTAACTGAGTCCATCTGACATGGAGCACCTCCTGGTGTCTTCTCAGAGAAGCCATCCACCCCTACCAAAAACTTGCTACGTAACTGAATACAAGAGTCTGAAGGCGTGAGCATCAGCCACATTACAGCTAAGGCAAGGGCACTATATTCAGATTTACAGAGATTACTTTAAAGTAAGATTGGAAAGACCAAAAGGTATCTGTGACTGTATGGATAACATTCTACATTCTTCTGTGACACACCAAATTTTGTCTATTGTGTGTCTCTCAGTTGAACAACACTGGACTTGGCAGTCAAGTAGCAGTTGGGATGTGGAAACAGCTCTGTCAGCCAAACTTTCAGGAGTATCTTTGAGGTTTGCTTTCTCTGTGGAACGACACAGGTGCCTCTAGGCAGACAGTCTGTGTTTCTGACTCCTCTAGCTGCAGTGCCGCAAGCATCCTCAGGACAAGGAAATAGATATTAAAATTCCCTCAGCTGTCATGGCAATTTCAGTTGTCAAAGTCTGCTCTGACACCCCCCAAATCTCTTTAGTTAGCGCACTTGAACACTACCCATTCAGCTTGGGAAAAGGGAAAGATTGATCTGCATACTCTCAGAATTTCTTGAACACTTTCACTAATTTTCCCTGCTCTTCCTTTTTTCTTAATAGACGTGAATGTGTGAGAGAGGAAAAAAGCATAATTATTTACTCCTCAGAGATTTCTTTAGCATGTACAAAATGCCATACGGGTCTCCCCCAGGGTCCTTGCCCTAACTCCAGTTTCATCCTTGTTTTACAGAACAGCATAAAACAGCATAAAATCTGAGTTATGGCTCAAAACAAGGCTACAGTCAGCAGAGGCATGCCCCTAATTAAGATCCAAGAGATCTGATTTCTCTGATGACAATAGGGGTATTATCCTTTCAATTAAAAAACAAACAAACAAACACAAAAAGAAAACCCAACCATCTATTTATGTTTTCTGAATTTCGTGTCATTATTCACCAAATAAGAAGTGCTAGTTCAAGTGACTGCCTAAAGCACCTAGGTGATTCACAGCTGTGAACAAGTGGGATATGGGCACTTTGTCTCAACAATGTCACTATAATTGCCACACAGCTGTGACAGCCTTCTAAAGGGGGTAGTCAGCTTATGGTATGAAAGTTTTTAAACTTCACAGAGGGATTTGCAAGGGCACGTAGTGATAGAACAAGGGGCAATGGTTTTAAACTGGAGCAGGGCAGGTTTAGATTAGACATTAGGAAGAAGTTATTCACCATGAGAGTGGTAAGGGAATGAAACAGGTTGCCCAGAGAGGTGATGGAGGCCTCATCCCTGGAGACATTTAAGGCCAGGCTTGGTGACACTTTGAGCAACCTGATCTACTGCAAGATGTCCCTGCTCACTGCTTGGAGATTGGACTAGATGACCTTTGAAGGTCCCTTACAACTCAACATATTCTATGATTTCAAGCACAGCATCCCTTGTTGAGACCTGTGGAGCAGCCTCAAGTCTGGTTTTCCTCCCATTCAGATGAAGGGGTGGTGCTGCTCCATCACAGAGCAAGGTGGTGCTGCTCCTTCCCAAGGCAGAGATACTGCCAAAATGCGAGCCTTTATAAGTCACCTGAAATGGTATAATGAAAAGGTACATGAAACATGTAGATGCCCCTTCAAATAATGTTTTGGTGATTATTTGAATCTCTCTGGGCTACTCTAAGCAGCTTAGCTCAGGCTGGAATAACATTCCCCTACTCTGTAACAAGGGTGCAAATCCCAGCAGTAGTATTTCTGCAGGAGTGAATGCTTTGGAGCAATGCTGGCATATTTCTGTTCCTAATGCAGGTTTGGGAGAACTGACACTTTGACACCTGGGGCACTCTGCAAAAATTAAAAGACTTCTCAAAAAAATTATTCTTCTTTCAAAATGAAAGAGAATTATAACCCTTTTGTCCTAATGATAGGGAAAGGGTTTTAAATTCCTGAGTGTTCCCTCCCTCTAGCCCCAAAATTTTTGTAACTGTGGCACTGAATGCAGTCCCATTATTTTTAATGATATATCAGGACTGGGTAGAAGAATAGCATACCACATATCAAAAGCTACACCCTTGGAAATCACAGAGCTCTTCAAGAAGCCACCAACGGGTTAAACGGTGACCTGACCAATTTGCTACGGTTCATTTGGTCTATGCTAATTGTTTTAAATGCTCACTTTGTGGCATATTCTTTACTGTGCTGATGGGAAGTGAGGCATATTTCTTTAGAGCAGGGCTTCAAGGATACATTTATATTAGAAAGACTTTTTCAGAAAAGTACAGGCACACCTCAGTAGTACTATGTAAATAGTAATTAAGCTTCATCATTTATCCAGTTTAAGGAAACACGTTAAATAAATACTTTTCAAATCCTTTTGCTTTGCTTGATTTTTCTTTGTCACATTTTTTCCTCTATTCTTCTGAAATGCTTAATGTCAGATTGCTTCGTTCCCATTGCCAGGCTTTTGTGTCCGCCTGTCTGGTGAGTGGCACTTTTTTTTTATCCCTTCGGACCCTGACCTGGTAGTTATTAATTTGTCTTTTATCTTCATCTTCTTTGCCCTTTATTTTTCCTTTTTTTTTTTTTTATTATATGAGTCAGCCTTGATATTAGTCTTCCCAAAGCTACTATCCATTACACTGTCAGCAAAGCAAGCTGCCTAACTGTAGGCCAAGTGTCAACAGAAGGTGAGGCAGAAAATCAGCCACAATCTAAAGCTAATTACCCTGCCTAGAAGTTAATTAAATACTTGTTAGGAGCAGCAGGGTAGATCCTAATTAAACTTGTCTAATAACAGTATGCTGACATACTCTGACACTGGGAATTCCTACAGGGTTTAAATAATTGTACAAAGGGCAATAATACCTGTCACATCACGGTGTGCAGGCAAACCCTGAAGATGCACATTTCTCGGTATTTTCTGTACTAATTTGCCACATATTGAGCACTTCATGTGTGTTTAATTTACACATGTTTTAACTCTGGTGCCCTGGATCTTTCTAAATGACTTTGCTGTTGCTAATCTAAGTATAAATCACTGCAAAAGGAAATGGTCACTAGTATTTCATTTTATCATTTAATACATTAAATCTGACAAAACCCTACTAATGGTGATATGTTCCTCCTAAGGGTTCCTCAAGTAAAGCTGTGGCCTTTTTTTGAGGTTTTCAAGACAGCAGTGATTTTACCTGGAAGTGGAGCACCTGGAACACCTTGCCAACTTTCCCACATTCTCAAAAGGGACAAATTCTACAAATTCTATACCCACCCACGGGCTGGGAATTTCACCCTTTGTATTTTAAATTCACAGGAGTGCCACTGACAGAGACTTTTACCCCTCGTACTAAGCTGTGTCTTAAACGAACATCTATTTAAACTAGTCAGATATTCCATTTACTTTCAAAACAAAAGGAAGAGGAAACTACCAATGAGTCTAACTGCCAGCTGAATCAAAGGGAAGAGGGGAGGTGAAATGGAGGAAAAGGCCCTGACAACAGAAAGAAATCCCCTCCCTTCTGCTTATTTCCAACCTTTCGACGGGCTGGAAATATTTTTGTTTCCAGACAGGAAAACACAATTTGCCATCGTTTCAAATAAATCAAGGTTCCCCACAAGCCCAAGCGGAGCTTTTGTCTAGTTGTTTTTTAAGGGATCCTCTATGCCAGCAGTTTAATGCCAGTTAAAAACCTGCCATTTGACCAGGTTCTGTTTTTCAACTGATGAGTTGTCACACTGCCGTGCATGAGGGTTAATCCCCCATTGTGTCGCCTATGCCACCGCAAAGAAGGGACGGCAATGACAAATATGCAAGTGCTGATAAAGCTTGTCTCATCTGGAAAAGCCCTGAGAGGCTGAGCCACATGCTGATGGTTGTTTACCACAGCAAAATGCTGAATATCAGTTTTAGGAAAGCTACGTTTCAAAACTTTTTGCTTTTTCTGCCAGTAAATCGGTTTTATATCTCTTCAAATCTCAACCTTTACTACCCTGGACTCAATCATCCTTTTTAATATGGGAGTTAGGGTTCTTAGGTGGTAACCAGTGATGAATGCCCGAAAGTAGGTGTGATGTTCCCATCATTAGACCATACTTGAAATGTCATGTCAGTGAAACTAATGAAACGGAGTGCTGTGACATGAAACTAATCAGACATGAGACAACCTTAGAGGGGGGGGAATAAGAGACCTGCAAAAATTTAGGCCAATCGCAGTACCCTCCTTTTGCACCCTCTCCCTGAATAGCAAGGATTAACGGAAAGATGTAAGCACTCTGATCTTTTCTGGCAAGACTCTTGTAGAAATAATCAATTAACCCTGGGAGATCAAATTGACAGAGCTTATGCGTGGAAATATTTAAAATGCCAGATTATTTAGGCAGATGAATACATCTACTGCAATGCTAAAAGGGAAATTATTTTTCCAAGCTTTATTTTTTCTGAACTGTTTTAACATTATTTCCCCAAGAGTTAACTCTGCCTTTTTTAGTGTGCACTTTAACACATTAGAACTAAATGAGATTTGATGTACTTCATAAAGAGACTAGTGATTTTTCTCTCTTCCTTCATGTAGTGGGAGGGTTATTATAGAAAATAGCTTATAGTAACCTCCTGCTTTTAGCTCTTTACTTTTGTTTATTTGACAATTTGATTATTTGGGTTCCTGTCTTCTATGGTGATTTCAGTTGATTTACGTTCTGGCTAAATCATCTGCTGCTTCATCTAGAGGGGTAAGATTTCCTTTTGTTCTTAAAAATACAAAGACTTGTGAAACACTTTATGATATTCATTATTTTTATCAAATAGAATAATCCAGTCTGATGTTCTTTAAACAATCGATTTCACTTCATTTGCTTTGAGGAGATAGCAATTTTATTTTATTAAAATGCTTTGGGCTAAGTTATTCAGACTAATAACATCTCTACTATTTTATCACATTATAGTAAAGATGAGAAGTTCTAGCAGCATCAGGCTGTAACTCTAGGCCCATTGCTGCAAGCTTCTGCTGTGATCCAGCATGTAAGAATATGCTTAAAATGAGCACACAGGCAATGGCAATGTTTCTGTGCTTGAAAGTAAGCATACATCCATGCATACATCCAGGGGAAGGAATTTTTAACATAATATCAGATGGGAGGACTAGAAACAATGGATGTAAATTGGAGGGGGGTAGATTTAGACTAGACAGAAGAAAGAAATTCTTTACAGTGAGGGTGGTGAAGCACTGGAACCGGTTGCCCCGAGAAGTTGTGGATGCCCCCTCTCTGGAGGTGTTCAAGAACAGGCTGGACAAGGCACTGAGCAGCCTGATGTAGTGGGAGGTGTCCCTGCCTATGGCAGAGGGGTTGGAACTCGATGATCTTATAGGTCCCTTCCAACCCAAACTATTCTATGATTCTATGATTCTCTGCCTGGATTCCATTCCAACATGATCTGTCTAGGACAGTTCAGGGCAGTAGAAAATTACTGCATACCTTAAAACTGTAAGAAGTCTGCTTTGAAAGAGCAAATGAGAATAAATTGACATTTATTCTAAAAGGTAGAGCTGGAGCATTTTAAACCAAAATCCCCCATATTTGGAAGAACTGCCCTGGAAAAGACTAAAGGATCATGATGGGTAGGCAACTAAAGATGAACTCTCAGTCTAGTTCTGTGGTAAAGTACTAGTGCAAATCTTCAATTCATAATGAAACAGGATAGGAAACTGGGACTGCTCTTCAGATCCTCTTCCTGGCTGTTATGTTCTCAGTTCAAGAACAAGGATAACAAATTATACGGACTTTAGAGAACCAAAAGAATGTTTAAAAGGTTGGAAGCATGACTTAGAGCAAGAGAAATTAAATTTGTTGAAATGAAAAAAGAGAAAACTAAGCAGCAACTTGATGGTAGTCTGAAAGTACACACGCAAGGAGCAAAAATACAGCAATGGAGTCCTCTTCTGACTAGAACACAGGCAAGAGAAAGAGCCAGGGACCAGAGTTAAAAAGTGACAAACAGAGTTTAGGAATGACATATTTATCCTTAACAATGGATGTAATTAGCCCCTCAAACAATCTGTAGCTATGATTGATTCTCCATTGTTGGGTATTTTTACTTGAGACTTAACATTTTATGGAATATACTGTCCCTAACACCAAATAAAATTTATTCTACAAAACCTAAAGCCTGTGTTACACCAGTAGTCATGATGGCTGACTGTAATAGCTTCTATGGCTTTACAATGTATGACACTTCTAATGAGTGAAAAATTAATTGCTGCAAAGTAAAACTTTACAAAACCAATTCTAGGGTGAAAAAAACCCATACTACTACATAACCTTATTCTTTATGTCTTGTTGCCACCACTTGCCCTTGTCTTTAAAGTTCAATTCTCTACCATTGACAGCTACTTGTTTACTGAGGCACTGTTGCATACTAAATGCTGATAATGCAGCTTTTCAAAGTCCAGCTTTAAGATAATACAATGGAAATAATGATTCTGGTGCCTCTACTGGATAAGCTACATTAAACAATCTCCAGCCACTGCCAACCTGGCATCACAAAGGGAGGGAAGTGCAGCAAGCCCATGGTGTATCAATGGCACAAAAGTCTCTGTGGATGTTCTGGGTCATTTATTCACTACTTCTTACTCAGCAAAACCACCATTCTGTATTTGCTTTTACCAGAACCCTTGGCCTTCACTGTTCTTGGCAAATAAACAACACCAAAGGCAGCTTCCAAGGGGTGTGGCAGAAAGACTTGGTGAAACTTTCAAATTTTAAAAGCTAGAAGGTACATCTCTAGCATATCAAACAGTTTTACAGAGGGACATATGCCAAGGGGCATATGCTGCAGAGGTTTAAGCCACACAGCCTGAAAGTAATCACTGTCTTCCACATAAGGGGAAAACCAATGTATGTCCCTAAAACATATCTGTGCTTTGAAAGGGAGGCTAGCTGCTTCCTTTCTTTTCTGTGCAAAGATAAGACAAGACAAAGACAAGTCAGACCATAGTCAGAAAGCAAACTGTGTGTCTTCTCTGCAAGACTCCCCTCTAAATGCACCACCAGCAGATCATAAAAAGTACACATATTCTTAGCAGAACAGGCAATGATCATCAGCACTACATTGATGCTTCAGAGTGTACACTGATTAATTACAGTCAAATCCTGAGATGCAAAAGGATAAAACTGGCTTCTGTAGGAAGAATGCTTCTTCTGCCTTTCTTTCTCTGACTGATACCATCTAATACAACCTCAGGGAAATGCAACCTGCCATCACATCTGTCCAGTGCAAGACCAATGGGCTTTGACTCAGTAGATTCCAATGGTATTATATTTAACAATTTAATACTTCTAATGCTGCTAAGTGATTACTTTTCCCAAAGTAAACATAGTTGAAGGAGACAGAAAACTGTATGATTTGCCTTCTTTCCCATGAAACATCTGTTTGGTTAGTCTTTTCTTGGATTTTCTATTATTGTAGTATTAGCATAAATGGTCTGTGAGAGAGAAAGCCTTTCCTCTAGAAAAGATAACTAATGTGAAAAGCAAAGGAAGTTATGGGAAAAATAGCTACAGCGTTCATTAAAAAACTGCATCATTCCTAGTTTATCTGCAACACATAGATGAAAGCATGCTGCTCAATGGGCTCTGCCATTGAAGAACAATTTGTACAGCAAGAAAGACCTTAAAAAAGTCTAGGAATTGTGTGGCATAGTAACAAATGCTGGAATGGAGAAAAAAATATATATATTCTCCACTAAGTGAGTTAGTGGAGAAGCACTGCAGCATGGAGACATGGGAAGTGAGATCCCCCGAGGACATACAGAGAGTCTAAGGCTACTGTCGATGAGAAGTCACAGAACACAGGGAGGAAAAGTCCTAACCTCATGGTTATGACCTCATCTGTAGGATGTGAATCCACAGGCAGCTGGACTTTGTCCATCCACTCCTCCTGAAACTATTTGTTTCCTCAGTGCACTTAATGACTATGTGGTAAAAACGCATAGTAACCAGATGACCTGGTTACAGACACTTAGAACAGTCACTGAGTGAATTATCCATGAAGTACAAGCTTATGAAGGAAAACAAAGTTAACTGTATCACATTTGAGATGTAAAGACACTTTTCTAATGTTAGTTATGCCAGTATAAATCAGAAGCAACACCAAGTTGGTTTGATGCAAGAAGTTGTTTTAGAATCATTGTCCAAAAATAAAATATGCTCATGTTGTACACTGATGTCCACATTCTATTATTTTAGTTATGTCAGATATTCTGAATATTCTTTTGCAAAGAATAGCTTCCACTAGCACTTTAAAAAAGTAACCAGAAGGTCATCAACAAGGGAGCTGAGAGAATAATATGTCATGAATAATGTATTAAATTATTTCAGTCTTTATCTATTAATGAATTATCTTCAATCATCTTATAATTTTCTTGTATTTGTAATTCAAAAGTACTCCCTGTGCAATTTCTCCAAAAAATTATTTCTCTAAATTTTTCTTGGTTTGCTTGTGTATTGAAAGTAGCTGAAATTTAAATTAAATTACTTTTAACCATGAAATCTCTTCCTCTAACAATTTTATTCAACATTCTATTTCCACCAGTACCTTATTATGATGTGCAGTGGGTTAGCAAAGTCACTGAAATTTAACGACTAGTGTCCACTGCCTGTTGTTGGCACAATTTTGCCTTCCCAAAGAACAACCCCTGTTACGGATGTTGACTCACTCCTGAAGAATTTAAGTACCAGGAAATCATAAAAAGAATATTTTCTTTTAGAACACACTGAATCGTATTGATGTTGTAGCTGACCAGGCTTTTTTTTTTTCTCTCTCTCTGTATCAGGATATAACTAACTCATAATGACCTTACTGGAAATCTTTCACAGCCCCTACATGTGAAGACAAAACCAAAGTTTCTCATTTCTCTTTCCAGCATATTGTGTACTACGCTAACACTTTTATTCATCTTTCCTGATAGTACTTTAAGTTATAATAGTGATTTCCATACCTGCATTGGAATTCTGCAGCCATGAGTGCCTGAAAAAGAGATTATTTTTAATTTCCATAGCATAGCTACAGAACTCATTTATACTGACATGCCAAATAAAACCAACAAAGCTCACACAGCTCTCTCCAGTGTGCAAAGGTGTGCAAAGTTCTTTTCTATGTGAAGATTCAGCAGCCTTTTCTGAAAATATTTAGGAGTGAAGGAGTCTTAATGACTTATAAAATACCATTGAAGGCTGTCTCATTTGGAAAATCTAATTTTCATTACTGATTGTGATAAGTGTTTGGCAAGTCTGTCGAAACTCTGTGAACCTCTACAGACACACCTATTGCTGTGTCTTCAGAAATATCTTTTTGCCCTTCAGCTGGTGGTGTTCATCTTGCCTCTGTGCATCTTCAATAATGATCCATCAAGTAAAATATGTGTGTCTACTTGAGGAATAAAGAACATTTGAAAAATTATGAACACCCAAATTCATGTCATGGCTGTGTTTTTTCAATGCCATTTAAAATAGGTTTCTAACAAGTAAAATATGTTCATCTGCACCTCAAATTCAAAGCACAAAATTATGCAATTTCCATAAAGCTGAAAAGAGAAAAACAGTTTCAGACCCTCTGAACAGCAGTGAGATTATGAAAGTCTTCTTGCAGGTTCCAAGCTCTTTTCTGTCAGTCTCTACCTCATTAATTTTGTTGGCACACTCTTTGTTTTTACCTCATCCTTTAGCCATATGTGATGCCACCAGCTATTCTGCCTTGGGCTCTGCCCAGTGCCTGGTGGTGTGCGAGGGAGTGTGTTCATGAAGTCCATTGATGGACTTTGGAGCAAGCTTTGACCATGGGACTACAGCAGCTGTAAGATCCTCTTCCACCTGATAACTTAATCCCTGTGGAGAAAATCCCAGTGGAAGATACAAACACCAACACTAACATCTAAGCATGGTCGCTAAAATATTTTGGGATTCTTGGCATCAGATTTGGGAGGCAGCAGCTCACGGGGAAAACACAGTTTCTTGTTTGGATTGTTTTCCTGGAAATATCAAGTGTACTTAATCCAAGTGCTATATGCTTATGAATAGAATCAAAGCATTTAGGAAAGTACTCAGGGACACAGAGTTTCCAGATTCTATTTTAATTAAAGGCTATAAATACTCATAAAGAGAGGCTGGTACTCAGCTTCAGCAATCCAGCTGAGCAATCCTCATATAGAGCTTTCTTGTATTTATATGATCATTTTAGATCTTGATAAGACAGTGATTTATCTAAGGCAGAAACTTGCAAAATCTCCATCTCATCGGTACAATACACATTCTGACAGGCTTTTTAATACCAGAACAGGTCAGGTAAGCTCATCTCCAGAAGGCTCTGATACAAGCTGGAACCCCGCCTTGGCTCCCAAAGAACAGCATTCTCCAGGGTCTTCAAAGAGGTGTGAAATCCTGCCTGGTCCCACCTGTAGGGAGCACAAAACAGCCATCAGACAAAACTGAACATGCAGTTCCTAATCTGGTTGCTGGAGCTCAGTCAGCAATCACCCACAGTGAGCAAGGAGCAAATGCAAGAGGACCAACAGAAAAAAAAAATAAAAAGAAAGAAAAGAGGAAAAGCCAGACTGGTCCCTCAGCACCATTCACACAAATCCCTCCAAATGTAACAAGGGGTGTGATGTGCAGCAGATAGGCTGTATCACACAGATCCAGGCATCCCTGCATGAATTGGAAAGACTGAATCCAGTGAGCAGAGTTTCAGCACGTGAGCCTTTATGTGAGAGCAGAAATTATAAAGGGAGGCAGAGGAACTAGTGATCACAAAACTTCCTGGCATCAGCTGACAGAGAAATGGCAGAAAGGACATATCTAATTTTAACCTCTTCTTCATGTCAGTGTTTTCCTTTCCCTCAGACACAGTGAAGATGCTTTCTCTGACCACAAACTGTTCAAACGGGCACACAGCCTGACTTAGTAAAGGCAATTTATGTTCTTCTGGCAAAGTTGCCAATCTCCATTTGCAGGCTTCAGGCAGCCTGTGCTGGCTAACAAATGGGGGGCAATGGTGGGAAAAGAGGGGGAGACTCCATAGAAAGACTGCTCCTTCCAATAACAGATCTTTGTCCAGGTAGGCCAGTTCCTCAGCCTGTCAGTCTCCTTCCTGGCTTTTGCAACTGCTCTTTTAGTCCATTTTGGCTCTATGCATCAAGCATCCGCCTGCACAGACCCTCTTTCAGCCAGTCTTTTCTAGAGGCTCCTTTACTCCCGTTGGGAATGACCTCTAAAACTCAGCAGCCTTCTCCAGCTGAGAATGGCTTTAAAGATCGCTTTTCCACAGAAATGTACAAAATTGCCACCAGATCTGTGTTTTTTCATACACAAAAGCATACACAGATACACATACATGCACATATATATTCAAAAATGTGTTAGCCAAACCCAAAATGGGTTCAGTGGATTTGAAGTTAAAGGGGGAGAGAACTCCTGTTGCATTTTACCTTCACAATGGTGCTGGAATGGTTGAATAAAGTGTGGCCTCGCTGCCCATATGCCATTCAGCTTCTGTCTGTCTTTTTGTTTACACTGGGAACACAATAGGAACTATAGCCCTTCCAATGCATCATTTATAAGTGTATTCTACCTCTGAATGTACAGACAGAACTGGCTCTGTGAATGAGCTCTGTGAATATTGCCAAGACACTGTGCTTTGTTCAGCATTATTCTTCACAATAGATACCACACTTTGGAAGTAATTTTAAAAAGGGAATCAAAATAGTGGTACTTTTAGCCTTTGTTTCTTTTATACCACACTGCATTCTCTGTCTCTCACTCAGCTGCTTCTATTATACTGACAAATTAAATAAACCACTCCATTGCTAAAGAGGCTTGGGCGGGCTGGGCTTCGGTACACTGCCGTGCTAGGAAGTTGAAATAAACATTTATGCTGGTTTTATTCTTAACAAATTTAAGCTAACTTGGGTCAAGCATCCTTTTTTTTTTTTTCTTTAAAAGAATGGATGAACGAACGAAAGAAAGAGGGGAAGGGGGGGAAAAAAAAGAAAGGAGTACTTCAAATTTTTGAGACTATCTGCAGCACCAAGGGATATGGCATCTGAAGCAACGGAGTAATGAGAAGACAAGTGTCCAGGTAACAAGCCTGCTTTTTCCAGTGCTCTGCTATTTAGAAGGGATGCAAGTTCATTCTCTCTGTGGGGCCTCTGGTAGAGGGATGTGGTGAGTTAATGGAGTTATGGGCTGGGTGGTGTGTGGTGCAGGCAGGGTTTGGCGCTGAGGGTGCCCGCGGGCAGCTTCCAAACTCCCACTGCAAAACTTTCCACCTCCTTTTGGGAGTTTTCCTTCTCCTGCTGCCGGGCACCACTCTGCTTTCACAAGGCATCTTACTTGCCTGCTGTTCATACAGTAAGAGCTGTATGAGCTGGTGGGAAAGTGCTGAGAGAAGTGTGCTGCTGGGTGGTGAAGACAGTGCTGGCTGCTTACCGGTGTGTGTGTGTGTATGGATGGATAGATGGATAGGCAGAAAAATATGTTGTTCTGTATTTTGGTTCTAGCCTCAAATTTCCATGTCATCTGTTGCAAAGAGAAACGTAAGAAAGTAAGAAACCAGTGGCAACATGACCTTTACCTGCGGCAAGGGGCTTTCTGACTTTTGGCTCTTCCCTTAGCAGGCGGTCAAATGAGAGGGGACCTGGAGAGCAATTAGTGGTGGTCTGCTTATGTGCAGATGGGGTGTGAAAGGCCATCTTCCATGGTTTGCAAATGCTGGTGGGGTGGCAGGGAGGTCGCCTGTTTATATTGGGCTTGTCCAACTAGTCCAGAGTTCTCAAAAATAACGTCAAATGAACATATGGCATTATTTTCCCAAACAAGCTCAGAGCCATGAGCACAGTGTGGCTCAGGATTAGGTCTGAAAGCTCCTCCTGGGCAAGTAGCCTGTGAATAATGTGGGAAGAGCCTTTCTCTTCCTCTCCTGACAAAACAGATGCAAACCTTGGGCAGAAGGCTGAGCTAAGGAGGGAAATTCTTTTTCTTTTATTATTACCGTGGGTTTGAGTTGGTTTCAGGGAACCCTAGAGGTGGTCAGCACCCCTCTAAAAATCGCTGCTACGTGCCAGCCCTAGCCTTTGAAGCCCTTGAGCCTGCCCTCTGAGGCCAGCAGCCTGCAACGTGGGATGGGTGTCCCGTTCCTCTCTTGCCCCCTCCCCCACCCCAGCTAAGGCCATTCCAGGTGAAGAAAAAAGAAGGGGAAAAACCCGAAACCTCACCCTCGGGTGAAATTTCCTTCTCTTGTCTAGCAAAATTCCCATTAATTTGTCCCCAGAGACATCCATCCCACCACTTTGCCATGTTGTGCTGTGTCACCCACCCCCTCCGGGTTCATCCCTGTCAGCGCCTGGTGGGAGGAAGGGGCTCCCTGGAGTAGGGCACGGGGAAAGCGAAGGTCAGGGTGACCCGCTGTGGCACGACTTTTGAGCTTAAAGAGGTTTTTATTTCTCTTGTTGCCGTGTCAGGTTTAATTTGGCCGGCATTATCCGGGAAGGGTGGGCCTGCTCGTGACAGGAGGGGGTTAAATGGGATTACAAGCTTTAGAGGCTGTCAGCAGCCACTGCTGCCCGGGGATGTTAAATTGCGATTTAATGGTCAGCTTTATCTGTATAGTATCAGTGGAAATCTGCTGTTTTCAGCAACTTAATAGGCGCTGTGTTTTCAGGAGGGGCCTTGTTGTAGGTTTTTTTGCGGGGGAGGGGGAGGCGGACGGGAAGCGGTGACCCCGGGATGGGGCTAAGCAGGGTCTCGGCGCCCTCCCGGGGCGGCCGCTCCGGCGGGGCTCCGGTCCTAACGGGGCTCAACTTCCACCGGGCCGGCGGGAAGCCCCTCATACCGGCCCCAGGGGAAAGACAGCGGCCGTCGAATCCGGCCGCCCGGGCGGGGAGGCGTCTGTAGGGTCCGGGGAGGGCGGCTGAGGGGAGGCCGCCCGGGGAGGGGCGCCGGTGGCCCAACGGTGTGGGGGGAGCCTGTGTGTGGGTTGATCGTATGGCTNGGAGGGCGGCTGAGGGGAGGCCGCCCGGGGAGGGAGGGACGCCGGTGGCCCAACGGTGTGGGGGGAGCCTGTGTGTGGGTTGATCGTATGGCTGGATTGCTGCGAGAGGCAGCTTACGGGTGGAAGAAAGGGAGGTGTAAAACATGCTGAAAGGAGGCCGGCCCACACGGGTTATTGTCGAGGAGTCAGTGCGGAAAGTTCAGGATTAGTAAATTTAATATCCTGTCAGAAATTCTCATGCTGCAGCCATGTGTGGGCACCGGGTTGTGCTGCGCTGGCCTGGCAACGGGACCCTGCTGGGGCACAGGCTCGGGGCTGGGTGTCTCAGTGCATCTTCCTCCTTCCCAAACCCTGGCAAGAGCTTGTCTGCTTTTGGGTTTTCCTCTGCCTTAACGCTTGCAGGAGTTCCCTTGCGGTGGGGATTCCTGGCCTTGCATAAGTGAGAAGGAAGAGAGGCAAAATGGTGATTAACTGTGTGTACATGTTGCATCGCAGACTTGATTTTCGAAGGGTGATTCTCTGATTTACAGGGTTGGTGAGCTTAAAGGAGAATTTGGGAAGTGAAGAAAACCGCCGTGCAAACCAGTAGGATTGTAGTAAATAGTAAACTGTGGCCCCTGTGTATTTTTTGAGATTATGTATGATATTAAAATACAGTTTGTAAGCAAGTAACAAAAATAGATGGGGGGAGGAGGGGCAGAGAGGGAGGGGGAAAAAAGGAGGGGGGAGAGAAAGTTCCTGTGCACTTTGTTCAAGGTTCTGCACCTCTCTAAGCAGCTGTCACATCCGTACATTATGGTACATTGAATCTGAATGAGGCTCTCCACATCAAAACCTTGCATCCATTATGATATCATCTCCTGCTCTAAGCTGTAATGCTTATTAATTCTGCACCCATACTCTCCAAGCTTCAGCAAATGTATTCCATCAGCCTAGCATTTAATTTAATTAGTACAGCTGGGCTCTCATTCTCCTTTCTGTGTCAGAGGTATTGTCAGCACGTTCTGCTATAACACAATTACTGATTGCTTTTAGATAGGCAGAAATATGATTAGGGTATTGGGTGACTGTATCATAAGCCTTATTAGATTCATTTGAAATCTGGAGATAAATAGGAAACTTTTATTTGCAGTGTAATGAGATTATGCTTATTAGGCCAAGGCCTCACAACCTTTTGCAAAGAACATAGTGTATCACTAGGATTATACTCTGGAACCACACTTTTTGCTCATAGCATCCAAGCAATTTCTCGGCAGCTTTGAGATTTAACTGTTGTAGCCCTGTACACATTTTAGAATTGTTTTGTGGCTCGGTGACTTTCTCCTGTGATAGATTATGCACACCTTCCACCATGTATTTTCTTCTGCTTAAACCCAGAATCTGGGAAAGATGTTTTGTTCAGCAGAGGAAAGATGTTTAGGTGAACTGTGTTGATACACGGATGAGTAAACATGCTGATACATTGAATGGAAGAGGTTTTGCCATTAGCAGTCTTTTTATTTAAGCTCGTTTTTCCCCCTTGGTAGAAAGCTGTAAAAATGTTTTAGGATCATCGATTTTCAGAAGGTGAAAAACATTGCTGGTCAGATACTTTGCAAGGCTGAATTTTGAGACAGAAATAATGAGTTCATTTTCTTGTGTAAAAATGGCTGTAAAGGATGCATATTTCATGCCACTTTCAGGGACTGCATTTAAATCTTAACACGCACATCACAGCCTTTTGCATTATACTATCCTGACAAAAAACACAGCATAATATTTGAGAAGCAAGAGTGACATTTTTTTAAGTCAATTTATTATAGGGATTCAGAATTCTAATCTGGTAATTCCCCTGTAACAGAAGTACAAACAAGCTATTACTTACTTGACAGGTTAAGAGTCCATCCGTTTTAACATCAGCATCAAATTTTGGTTTCATTCTGTTTACACTAAGTTGTTCTAAGAAAGTCAAGCAGGAGCAAGATAAGGCTCTTTACTGGATCCTTTTCCTTTGTGAATGGTATTACCTGGTGTGGAATAATTTTGTAACTCAATGTGGCAAACCCCTGATCCTGGTTTTTTATTCCTTGCTGCAGAACTTGCTCTGCAGCTGAGATAGAAGAGTTTGTCTGGGTGTCAGTATCTCAGGCTAAGGATCTGGTTTGTGCATTGGCACTGTACTGGTATTTTGTGTTGTATTTGCTTAGCATTGAAAGAAATCTGGTTGGCAAGGCCTGGCTTCTTTATGCAAGCTGCATGTTGCATAGCTTAACTCAAGAGTTTTGTGATATTTTAAAACTGACATGGGAGTATACTTTGAAGAGGTCAGATGAATGTTTATAAAGATGTCATTTCTGTATTTCTCAAGGGAGTGTTCAGAGAATGAAATTATTGCCACAGCCCATCAGAGTCCTTAGCCAAAATGGACAGAGCCTTGGAGTTCCCAGCCTTATCTTAGCTAGTACTTTTGCAAGCATGTTGTTTTGTAGTTCTATGTGGTTCTCCAACTGGGGAATCTCATGCTGTAGCTACACTTTTTTACTTTCCTGGAGAGGAATACACATCAGTTTGCAATGGCTACTGGCTTGCCTCAGGAACTGAAGCAACAACAGCAAAAAGTTACTCAGAAAAATACTTCCATAATAGGAAGATCTTTTTTTTAAAAAAAAACTCACGGAATCACTCCTTTTTAGGTACAGGCAAGCTCAGGCATAAAACAATGAATCAGCTCAAGCTATGTATCTAGGAGTAGCAGTACTGCAAGTGCTAGTTCTCCTAACAGGTCGGATACTAAAAATCTGGTGTCTGTACTGTACATAAGAAACTAATTTATTGCTGTATAGTTTAATAAAGAGGGATGCCACTTTAAATCAAGTGTATTTTGGAAAGGAGGTGATTTTTCAGATAGTTTTAGAAGAGATAATATCTATCTTCTTTCTGCCAACCAAAAAAAAAAAATAGATGAACAGCAGCCCTGTTTCATACTAGCTCCAAAAGCAGCAGAGATGACAAATGCTACAATTTTCCAGTATGTTGCTTCATCAAGAAAATATTTTAAAGTGTGGTGTAATTGCTGTATGTGAGAATGAACTGGTAGCCCTGTTCATTTGTCCCTCGTCACCATCATCTTGATTTGCAGTGAGCAACAGGGTTATTCACATGCTTAGATTACATACATGCTTCGGTGCTCTGCTGGATCAAGGCCTAATTGACACCCTAATTGACAGGCTCAGTTGAGAGACTGAAGACTAAATTGGGCTTGGAAGCTGAAATGTGATGTATGTTTTTACCCTCTGAGGTGGTTTGTCCAGACTGTCTTTGAGATATGTTACCAAATAATGTGTTACACCTTCTGCTGTAGGTTTTGTTGCATTTCTTTTGTAGCTGGATAGAGGACTTGAGCTGCTGGGCAGAAAAACCCCAAATAAATATGTTAGTCCAAACTAATGACATCTTGAATGCTAAACTGAAACAATTTTATCTTTGGTCTTTCCAAAAGAACAAGTTTGTTAAAAGCCATTTATTCAAAACCAGTTGATTAAATGAAAGCGTAACTAATTGTTAGATATTTGTTTCATGTGGACTCAAAGGTAGAATCACAACAGAAGTAATTAGGGCAATTATTAAGGTCGGTATTTAATTCTAACCCTCAGAGAATATTGCGTATTCATTCAAGTGAGCTATATTTCCTATTAAGAAGATAGCAGTTTCTCAAAGCTTTCATTTACAGGTATGTTTTTCGTAGTGTCATTTTATATGGAATAATGTCATCTTGCTCTCTTTCTACTGTGACAGTTCTTGTTATTCATAATGATGGCAATCAAAGGGGAAATGTTACTGGTAATTTCTGTGTGAACTTCTAACCTACAAATATTTGTGGCAGTCATTTACCTAAGGCATTTGTGAATTTGAAGAGAGGGACATTAGGCTGAACTTGGCTTGATGTCTCTACAGAATGAATGTATTGTGTACATTAAGATACTAATGCTGGGTATTTTTATGTACTTCTAAAGAAAATGCCTATTTGTAGAGTAACTGGAAAAAGGCAGAACTTGTACCATCTTACTGACTGAAGTAAAATCTAGCTCTTTTTCTCACATGATTTCCATCTTTTTAAGCCTAGTTTTTATGAAATGCAAAGAAAACCTACAAAAGAAATGTTTGTGGGCATTTACTATGGAGACGTTCTCAAAGGGCTGTTTCCAACTGCAGACTCAAGATGAATTTTTATCAGAGTGTTTTGGAAAGGAAGGGGAAAATAAGCAAAAACCTTCATGGACACATTTCTTACATGTTACTAATCATGCAAGACACAGAGTGGCAGGATGTCTTCCAGTATTTGTTGCTGGCAGATGGCACACATCATCTTTTACAAGGCAATTGGACTGGCGTGGTTTCTTCTTGGATGGATTTAATGCTTGCATTTAAATGCAGATACTTGTCTTGGTAAAGCCAGGTGCTTTTCTAGAATTCCTAAAATGCAAAGCAGTGTTGATCAGACAGAAAGCATTGTTGCTTGCTAAATTAGTAAGAACTGGTATTTTTCCCTTCATTTTTCAATCCTGCCATAACAAATTACATGCACTGAGTATATGTGCATGATAGAAACAAACCAGATAGGATCAAAGTTATCTCAGCCAGATTCCTTAGATAATACTACTCCAATGGTAAGCTACTGGAATATTGTTAGTTCCATTGTTTAAGTAGATACATAACACACTAGAAATAAAAACAGCAATGACAGCTGATTTGTATACCTAATCAACCTAATTGACTTGTACAACAGCAGCATAAGGCCTTAGTAGAGCCAGCTATTATGGCCCAATGATGGTCTGCCATTCTTAGGTGCAAACAATTAGTATGCTACGGGGCTGCCCAAACAACTAAATGGAGAAAAGTTGGTACAAAAAAAAAGTGGAGTGCACATGCGTTATAGGTGGTAGCATTACAATTAGCATAATTACAGCCCTGCAGTTAAAGTCCTATCTGCATATTCATTGTAGTTCACATTTTGCCCCCTTAGATTTTTTTTTTTTTTTGGTACCAACTATGATATCCCTTCTCATTTGAGACCATTTAGGTGCATGTTGTTGGATGAGAACTAGTGCAGGCTCATTACTGAGCCATTGAGGACTATTGAACTAGGTGTCTGCTTAGAGAGAGAAAACATGAAATTCTCACTGCTGAAACTTCTGGCCAAATCACTGCATAAGCATTGTGCTTATGTGTTAGGACTCAGCATTTTATTGCCTTGCCATGTTTCCAGAAGCATAGCTAATTAGAAGAAAAATAAAGCTTCCTTTCTGTTTCCCCCTCCGAGTTCAATAAGCCTCGCCCTCTCTGCAGTACTCTTCCACCCTCTTGGCAATGCGCTTCCTCTTTTAAGCTACAGTAAAGCCAGGTAGGACTAGCTCTGCTCATGTCAATAGAAGTTTTCCATCTAGACCCTTGTTTTTCCAGCCCCTTCATTAAAAAACTGTGTACCTTTTCCAGATGTAAAATTTACAAGGACTTTATGAAGAGGAGCTGTAAGAAGCTGCAGTGCAGCAGAATTGAATCCCTGCACCACTGTATTTCAGCAGAGTCAGAATCTTTATCATACAGCTTTGGAGTATGCATTTCCTATCTCAGTAGTCCATTACTTTTCAAATGTATTTAAAATTTTCAGAAGGGAAACGTCACCTGCCATATAAGAAGGTCAGACTTGGACTTCTATGCCATATTATGGCACTGAATTGATTTTCTGCGTCAGAGTTTTTACAGAATTAGTTATTTCAAATTTTAAGAGATCCATAATATAAAATGCCTTTGCCTTTAGGCACCTTTGACATTCATATGCTTTTGAGTGGCCAGAGAAAACATGAAAATTTTCTTTGAAAAGGAAAAAAAATTTGTGAAATTACTGTGAACGTTTACTTGGCCTTGGTTTCCATTATGTACCAAATTGCACCCAAATTAAAGAACACATTAAGCCTTTTTTTTTTTTTTCCAAGACCCTTGTCTAATTGTTAGCTTCTCTGCAGTGTTTTTGTTTCAAGATGGACCGTGCCATAAAAGCCCTCTGCAGGTTAATGCATAGCATGTTCATACTCCTGCAGACAGACTTTTTTCCTTGTCCAGCTCATCCAGAGTAGCAGCCACCTGAAAAGCTACATTGCTAGAGGTCATGAGTTGTGTTATGCACATTTTCTCTGCTCCTTCTGTCCACTTCAGTATTAATAATGTATCCACTTTTTTCTGTTGTCTCCCATGATTTATTTTATATAATTACAGAAGAGTTTGGGGAGAGAGGGGGGCGATGATGAACACTTCTCTTCCCTGATGCCTTACTGTGGCACTATATGGAAAACAAACTGAAGGGTTAAGACCTCATTTCTTACCTTCTAGCAGCTGAGTCCTAGACTCTGTTGCCAAGACTGAATATAACAGGGTACATTATAAGTGTTTATTTTATAGTGTGTGGAGACCTGCAATAGCATGTGATGCCTTTATTAGGAAATGGCACTGAAAGCCAAGAGAGTTAGATTTTATTCCTGTCTCTAACTTTTATTTTCCTTTAACTTGGATGAGAGTTCTGAAATGTGACTGTTGGTTTGTTTAGAAGTTTTACCAACACTTGAATGATTCCGCTGGGATGGGTGCTGGCAGCCAGTGAGTTCAGTTGCAAACTGGTCTGAGTGTAGCTGCTGCTTTTGTTAGCCAGCATTCAAAAAACAATTTCCCAAACAAAATGTTGAAGATTATTTTACTGGTATAGCTGTATCTGTGCATAGGAATAAAATCCTATTCCATAAAAAAAAATTAGTGTCTACAGTGTACCATTAAAAGGTATGGTAGCATTTGTCTTCTGAATGTTTCTATGTAGTGATCCAACGCAAGGACCTCTAAACCTGTATCTCATTTTGGAAAGTGTCAAAAGTCATAATATCTTAACTGCTAAAACCAGTAATCTGTGTTTTACCAGCATGCTTTGAGACTAAATAAATTTGTTTTAACACAACATGCAAGTATTTCTTTTCAAGACTCTGTGTTAGTACTGGTTAAAATTTCTCCACGTTTACAGTTTTCAAAAGTTTTAATTCCATTTTAATTACAGAACTTTTAAAGTTTCTCATGATAAATGCAGTGACATGGGCACATCTACTAATTGGAGCAGTTTTATAATTGAAAAAAAATGGAACATACTAGAATTTTTCAAAATATCAAGGAGATACTTTGAAAATTTTCTGTGACATTTTAAACTTTTTTCTTGTTACAGTTTAAGGTAGCTCATCTTGTTTGCTTATATTGTGGCCAATATTTTTAAAACTTGATACATGAAAATCAAACTAGAGATAAAAGGTTGGAAGCTACAAGAAGTTAAATGGTGAGAACAATGACCAACATGCTGTGTAGGGCAGTACAGAACATAGGAACACACAAAGTAGGCATGTAGAGATTTCTTGTAATAAAGTCAGTGAGAAGAAGAAAACTGCAGACATGGGAAAGGATGCAGGGAAAGCAAAAGGGACAAAAAGGGTGTTTTGAAAAATGATTAGGCAATAAAGATAGAAAAGGGATATAATAATTCCCATGCAGCATGAAATTCTTAACAGTATTTTCTGTGGTAAGCAGAAACTCCTGGGACTGTGCACTGAGACAGACTGAGTAATACCAGCCACCAAACCTCCCCAGCAGTTGCTGGTTCCGTTCCAGTGACATGTTATTGAACTTGCTACAAACACATACACATACATTAAGATACATGTAGTTACCCAGTTACTGAATTAGCCAGCAACTGAAGTTACCCAGTTTTTAATTTTAAAACTCTAGGCTGTTTCCTAAAGTGAGGTGTCACGTATAGCATGATCACTGGGTCATACAGTTATTCTCTAACTCAATTACTGGTGATCATAATGAGAGTAAATATTATGGCTTATTAGGTGTGTAGGCCTAAAAGAAACAACACCACTCAGCCTCTCTTCGTGTTTGCCATTTTCAGTCCCCCAAAAGAGAAAACGTGAATTAAAACTGATGAGGAATGCATTCATTGGGATATATGTCACACAGCTGCAGTAGGGATAATTGGAAGCTTAAGACGTAATCCTGCAAACACTTAAGCAGTGCTTAGCTTCAGTGCATGCAGGTTGACTCAAATACAATTACTCATTTTTTTAAAAGGGCACTTGCTAAAGCATATGATAGAGAGGAGCGGAAATGGGGCTTTATTTCGCAACAAACTGCTGAAGGTCTTTGCAAGGAGACAGACCCATAGATGTGCAGTTGGCCTCTGCACCATTTTCACACAGCCCATGAGCATGTTTATACCGTACTCACTTCTCTAATAGTCTTCAAGGATGTTGAAATTACTAATGAATTAATATATTTGTGTTTAAACAAGAATGAAATAAACAGAAGAAATTGAAAGCATGTAACAAATACCATTATATTTAAGTTAGTCTATACGTGTGGACCTTGTAGTACTGTGATGTGTCAGTGAAGAATGTGTTGAATGGATGTACCTATCAGTGTTTGTCCCTGTCCTGAACTCAGTCACCCTCAGCAAGCTCTCAGGATTTTCATATTGATATTATTTAATTTTATTCTGTTAATCTGCAAGAGCAGCCTGAGATCAGTAAGAGGAGGGTTTTATCTTAATCATCACTGCTTTCTTCATAAACATGCAGATGCTCAGTCTTCTAGTAACTCCAATGATGATTTTTTGATGCATGAGGACAATAGAGTGAAGTAGTTTCACCTTAAACACTATTAAAACTGGTAGTCTTGGTATATTAATATCTGAAGAGCATTTTATTGCTTGCACCTTTCTAGAAGTTGGGAAAACATCACAGCAGAGCTTGAATTGAGGTTGCTTTTATTCTCCTTTTACTCTCCAGTGACAGTGCAACATTAACAGGAATGTCACAGGGCTTTTTTTACAAATACATATTTAAATGTATTGTTCTTAGCTGAGCCCTAATCAGCAGAATTGGCAGTTTCGGATATCCTCATCTTTTCATAATGAGAAGCTCTTAACCAGGAAAAAGTGCTTCTTTCAGGGAAAAGTGACTGAATTTTTTAAGCATTTGTCCTCCTTGAGGGTAAAAGGTTTTTGGTGATTTTTGTATATAGTATGTATGAATGGATTTTGTAATGGTTGACTTTTTACTCATTCTGCTTTTGATACCTGTGATGGAAAGAACAAATGCAATAACCATTGAAGTAAGAGGGANTTCTTTGGAGTAGGTAAGATATTACCATTGGTCTCAAATGGCAGAGTGTGACATTGCCACCAATATTACAATAGGGTTTTGTTTTTATTAAGCGGGTTTGTTGAGAGATTGTCTCAGCTCATGTCAGTAGTTCATCCCAGTCACATCCTGGTTTCCCCTGGAAGGAGGGACAAATACGCAGCTGGCTGGAAATCACTTCATGTTCTGGCCATGCCTCTATCTGGATGCCTTGAGGTCACCCAGACAGTAGGGTACAATGTGAAGCACACCTCCTACTGTCTGGACAAAGTCTGTGAGTGCACAAGGGGGACACTGCTGGTTTTTTGTGTGTGGTCTCCACAGAGTGAGGCAGTTTCAGGCACCTTGAAAAGTCTTGTTAGTCTATGGGGCAGAGCTGGCTCACATAGGTTCCCTCTACTGCCATTTGACAGAAGCTGGCTGTGTTATGGCAAGTGAGTTATCCAAATGGATTTAAAGACCCAGTCAGATTTTTAATATCTCCAAGGATGTAAACTCCATGACCTCCCTGGGGTATCCACCAAGGATGAGATGAATTGTGCCCTTAGAAGTATACATTCCCCTCCACTGAATATAAAGGAGATGTACTGGAGGCATCTAATTAAAATGTAATAAAGCCTGCCTCTAATGGTACTTAAACTGGGATTTAACAAGTATACATGTGCCATAAATTTAAAGCTCTTTCATCATACTCCTTTTCCTTGCTTTTGTCTGTCCTTTCTTCCGAGGTAATTTTAAGAATATGTATAATATGCTACATTAGTTTCCAGCCATGTGGTGTAATATCAAAAGTTCAATTAACCAGTGTAGATTAAACATGAGCTTTTACCCAGAATACTAAGTCATTTAGTTTAAATGGGTAGCCTCTTTTTTTTTCTTTGCCACAGCATTGTTCTGTGCCATGGTAGGTAACTGGTGGATTATTTATGTCTAACTCCTTTTGAGGGAAATAGCAAAAATATGTGTGTATTGCATAACATATGCGTTGTAAGTTCAAGGTCACGTATACAATGCCAGCCCACCTGCACTGGGACTTTCTACCAGATGGTATCTCTAAGTGGATGACAGAAGTCTAGAAGTTAGAGGAATGATAGCCCCAGTATACTGTCCTCTGCTGCATGGAATGGCCCAGCTTGTCCTCTTCTAGTGCACAAAGAAGAAAAAAGTTTTACTAATACAAGAGTTAAATCATATTTTATTTCCTTATGGTGTAGGCGTCTGTTAGGATCACCAGGTTGCTTTCTTTAATTTGTCCAAGCCTAGCAGAAGTACTTGCTTTAAATACTTTTCTGAAATGCAGGCATAAAGAGTTAAAGTGAGGTGTTTTTATATGCATACTCTTATACATAGAGTTATGCAGAATTGCATACATAAGAAATTACTTAGGCTTTTCATGTAATATAAAGTGAAAGGCCCATAAACAGCTGGTGTTGATGTTACACTTGGAAATCTGGTACCTCTCTGACAGTATGTGTACAGGTATTCTTTGTTCAGCTTGTTCATCTGAGATTGACATCTTAGTAAATATTGCTTTGAGTGGTATGAATTACTTGCTGTTTGTGTTTGTTTCTGATGCGTGACAAGTAGCTTCACACTCCTTAAATGGTCTTGGCATAGTTTCAGGTGAGCTAAGATCTAATGGCTTTTGTCTTTTAGTTAGAGGCATAACTGTAGAATTTGCACCATGGCAGTGCTGAGATTTTACAAAATTAAAGATGNTTGGTGATTTTTGTATATAGTATGTATGAATGGATTTTGTAATGGTTGACTTTTTACTCATTCTGCTTTTGATACCTGTGATGGAAAGAACAAATGTAATAACCTTTGAAGTAAGAGGGAAGTTACCATGTGTTTGCTTTCTTTATTTCTATACCTGGGATGCCAGAAGATATGAGTATGTCAAGGTGGAGACTTGGATACAGAGGAAGTGCATTGATTCAGAGGTGAGCAGGCAGGAAAAACAGTTTTTACCACACTCTGTTTTGAGATCTGGAGGGATTTCTCTGCTTCTGCATGTGGATGCACTTTCTGGCTCTAGCTCATTCTTTGGAGTAGGTAAGATATTATTCTAAAATGCAGGCATCAAGAGTTAAATCATATTTTATTTCCTTATGGTGTAGGCGTCTGTTAGGATCACCAGGTTGCTTTCTTTAATTTGTCCAAGCCTAGCAGAAGTACTTGCTTTAAATACTTTTCTGAAATGCAGGCATAAAGAGTTAAAGTGAGGTGTTTTTATATGCATACTCTTATACATAGAGTTATGCAGAATTGCATACATAAGAAATTACTTAGGCTTTTCATGTAATATAAAGTGAAAGGCCCATAAACAGCTGGTGTTGATGTTACACTTGGAAATCTGGTACCTCTCTGACAGTATGTGTACAGGTATTCTTTGTTCAGCTTGTTCATCTGAGATTGACATCTTAGTAAATATTGCTTTGAGTGGTATGAATTACTTGCTGTTTGTGTTTGTTTCTGATGCGTGACAAGTAGCTTCACACTCCTTAAATGGTCTTGGCATAGTTTCAGGTGAGCTAAGATCTAATGGCTTTTGTCTTTTAGTTAGAGGCATAACTGTAGAATTTGCACCATGGCAGTGCTGAGATTTTACAAAATTAAAGATGGTTTTGTATCCAAATGGCTAGTAAAGATTTTCTGAAAACTTTTAGGACTGTATGATGAAAATGTTTGACACTGGTGTCACTATAATGTGTGTTTGTGCATGTGTGTATACATATGTATGTATGCACATACACTGTATACTAACACATAGATAAATGTTTGTGAATATTTATGCATATAGTGACTTCCTGATGTAAAAATGTTCACAAGGTCCTCAATAATTGGATTTCTGAATCCTGAAATTATATCTTGTAGTGAACAGGAAATATGATCAATACTAATGGGAATTCTTTCCTTGATGAGATTGTATGTGAAGGAGCATACCAAATACTTTTTCAGGTCAAGGCAGACAAAGGTAGTACTACTATAATTACTTTATTTTGTTTTCACTGAAAAATGACACAAAAGGAGCAAGGATACTTGCCAAACTAATATTGGAAGTCTGTAGAAATTAAATCTGATTCAACCATGAGTGCATTATGTTTTCACCTGATGAGGGAGGGAAATTTTCACACTTTCTGCTCAAGTAGATATGTGAGTTTGGAATTTGTTTTCTTTCTTTTTTTCTGTTTTTTACCTAGATTTTAATTTAGATGGAAAGGAATGGGAGTGTCTTTGTGGTGTCTGTGTAGTGTATTGATTTCAATGTTGTACTTTAAAGGCCTAATTTACCATGTGTATCTTATCTATATGAGTATGTCCTTCATGTCCAGTCTAATAAATGTTAAGTTCTTGGGGTTTTTAGTGTGATCAAGATGAATCAATCCTTTTTTATCCCCAGGGCATTCTTCTCTGCATCAGAGTGTTGCCCTTTTACCTGTTTGGTGTAATTTAACCTGAGTAAGGGAATCAGTTGAATCAATGTCTGGAAAACAAACAAATCTAGGAAATAAATGGACCCCCCATCCCTGGAGGTTTAAGATTTTCCATCATGGTCATATTATACAGTGTAATATAGCACCAATAAGCAAAGCAAATAAGATAAACTGTTTTGTTGTCAGTCCTCAGGGACCAACTAGATTCTTAAAATGAGTTTGTTTAAATGTTACCTTTTTCTTTTTTTCCTACCTATCTGTGGTTGATAGTTCTCCAAATCCTCTTTGATCTCCAGTTACACAAATCTCTATTAAATCTGTGATATGGAAGACAATAGAGTAAATCCTGAGTTCTTCACTCTCCTATAACCACACCCTTAAGCCTCAAAGTGCAGCATGACCAGCAAGCAGGCTGGTATCTCTGTCAGTCAAATACGGAGGAACGTTTGACTCTTATTCTTCATAGAAAAACTTGTTTTCAGTATATGCCAGAAGTCTTAAGAAAAATGTACTTAGAAAGGTGGTAGCCTTATTTCTAGACAAAATTGGTGCAAATTCCAATTGCTTTTCTTTTGACTTTTAACTTAGCTGTAGTTACTCTTCTGGACTAACCATATATATTAAAGCATGTCTAAGCAAACATGTCATCTTAAACTTTGAAAATCTTAACTATTGCTAATTTGTGGGGTTGGGAATGGTAAAGGATCACCTATGGATTTCTCTGAATTTCAGTCTTGTTTGACATTCAAGTTTATCATGCTGGGGGTTTTTGTAGCAATAACAACAATAGCAATTAGAGTTCAACAGATTTCATCCATAGGTGCCACATTTGCATTTCAAGAGTCGTGCATGGTGAATGCATTTTATATAGTCACTCCTCAATGAAAACAGCAGTGATGGTGGCAGTATTAAAGTGGTTAGTAAGGATGCCTCTGCCCAGGCCACCACATAGCAACCACTATGTTTCTAAGGACAAATAGCTCTTGCCTGCCCTAAGCAACTGGATGAGAACATCAAAACATGCCTTGTGAGAGACCTCTAATACCCATTAGTGTTAGCAACTGTTACCTCAATCATGAATGACACAGCTCTAATTATTAAGGTAATTAGAAGTTATAACACTGGCAATATTAAAGGGAGAACTTCTAAAGACCATTAACAATGTTACTTTAAGTGATCTGGCTGTGAACTGTTCAAATCTCTAATTACATTATACGTCTGTCTTAAAGGGTGATGTAATTAAGTGATGGGAGAGGGAATGAATACATAGTGACTACTGTGCTATACTTTTTAAGTACTATTTTCGCAGAAACCAGCCTCAGTAATGTCATTATGTCATTTAGGGGTGGCTTTTTTTGCTCAACCGTGTATCACATGCAGCTGAAAAGTACTTATCCTCAGAATATATTAAAAAAGAAGTATCATAGTTTAATATAATGATATTATAAAAATTTAGTTGGATTGTCTGCAATACTGATGCATGATAAAGTCATTGGTGACATATTCATGACAGCTCAAGCAGCACTACACTTGCACAGCACCCTTGACCAGCATAAGTTAGTAAATACCAATGTCCTGTTAGTCCTACATGGAAGAAAGCTATTTTAAATATTGTATAATTAAAGAAATTGAATGTTACAAAAATAAGTCAAATTTGTCTCCAGTTAACAAAAGTTATGCTTGAATGAGAACAGGGGATGGATTTCTGCAGTTTGGCCTTCAGGTGTTCACATATTTAATTTTTGTTGATGACTGGAGTGCAAAGGAAAATTAGCCTCTTCTTTTCAGGTTGGAAAGAAAAATGGAAGAAAATGATGGTATAATGAAAACAGAGTTGGATGGATGGAGGACACTGTAATTATTCAGTGGTCTTTGGTTAGTTATCAGAATTCCTTTTTGTGAAGTACAAAAAGAAGAAGGGAAGAGATGAGCTCTTTCCCATATTCAGTAAAATATTCATCATCTCCTCAAAGAGGAACAAAATAAAATAGTTCCCTCTTTTCAGTTCTGTTTATTCAGAATTTTTTTGAAGCATGGAAACCTCCATATTCTGAAAGACAGTGGGATCCTAGTGCTGGAATTTGCTTTTGCATCTGCCTCACAGATATGGAGACACAGTAGCAGGTTTTGTTGTCTGTTTCTTCTAGATTCAGTAGTAAAGAAATGAAAAGTAAAAAAGGTCCATAGGCAACAAAGCAAATGAAAATCTAAGCTCTTTTTTCTGCTTTTCACATTTGACGTGCCATCATGAGTTGAGTCCTCTTTTTTATATTTTTAGAGATAATTACTGGATGCACCTTTTGCTCTTCCTCCAAATTTTGTGGAGTGGCTGAAGCAAGCTCTGCCCCTTGCTTTTGTTTGTGGAGTCTGTGACCCACGTTCAGCCCCATGTGGATGCTCCTCACTTGCAAAGGCACAAAGAATCACTGAATTATGGAATGTTTTGGGTTGGAAGGCACCTTAAAGACCATCTAGACCTCTTGCCAAAGGCTCAAAGCCTTATCCAGCCTGAACTTGGGTCTTGAACATTACAGCAAAAGGACATTCACGACTTCACTGGGCAACTTGTTTCAGTGTCTTGCCACTCTCAGTTTCTCCTTATGCCCAGTCTAAACCTTCTCTCTTTCGACTTAAAACATGTACCCTTTGCCCTGTCAAGCGAGATCAAAAGACATAAAAAAAGTTAAACACAGCTTAAAAGTGGAATAATAAAGTCCAGAAATTAAGAGAATAGTCAGCCTGAAGTTTTGTAGTCCTTTCTGGCTGGCACTTTTCATTACAGAAGCATTTCCCTTGCTGAAAGGGTTATTTGTTAATCGAGACAGGCAGTGTATCACCAGATCTCAGTTCTGAGAGGAGCATGGCATTAGCAGAGGCAGGTCCTGATACTTGTTTGAAGGACAGTGATGCTGCAGAGTCTGGCAAGTGTCAGTCTGCCAAAAAAAATTATAACCAATTGTATACATGATGGGTGTGTATGACTGGGAAGTTCTTTTTCTGGGTGCCAGAATCACTAAATTAATTTTGTAATAAAACTTAGAATTAGAGGAGTTGGACATACCCCTTCATGACCCTTTTTTTGAGACCTTGATGCAAAAACAGATTGTAAAACCTTTTTAACAAATGAATTATAAAAATATAATTTGCTTCTGCAAAGCATAGAAAAAAATGAAAACAGAATTTTGCTCTTTAAAAATAAGGTCACTGCTAAGCCACATATGGAAAATGTGTAGCTTAATGGAGATTGGGTTCCTCAGAAAACTGACAATGTGAAAATGAAGAATTAAGGTGAACTTAATCTTAGCTTCCACTCTTGCCCTAGCAAAAGAGCTGATGTGCACAGAGACCCTGGTTGGAAATTATCCCTTGTCAGAAAAGCACTCAAGCACTTGCTTAAATGTATTTCTGAATGGGAATATAGACTATACACAAGGATAAACTGTACTTTCCTAAATGGTTATTTATAAAATTTCTCTTGATTGCCACTTTATGAAATCACTGGTGTTGCTGGGGTGTAGAAAAAAAGGTAGAATATGATCCAGTGAGCTTGTTTCTTCCTACTGCCTTAAAGCAAGAAACATTTATGATTGTATTGCATGGTAGGCCCCACTTCACACACTAGCAGTTTTCTTGGAGAATTGGAATAGGCATTTAAGGACATGTGATCAAGAAACAGTTCCACAGTTTGGGAGTACTTCTTAAGTCAGTTCTCTGTCAGGGTAAAAAGTCATCAGTGTATCCATTCCTGCCTCAGGCCCTATAAGGTGACATATTAATGCAGGTCTTCACTTGAATTAGAATCATAGAATCAAGAAGTCATAGCATCATAAAATGTATTGAGTTGATAGGGACCTTAGTCTAGCCACCCTGCAGTAAGCAGGGACGTCTTGCACTAGATTGGGTTGCTCAGAGCCTCATTAAGCAATACCTCTCTCTTGTGAAGGTTCTTGATGCTGAGCTCTGTTGGCCAGACAATTCCTGGTTTAAGACTGGGCACATCTTCATCCCTCCAGATTTGAGAGCTGTGCGTGAGGCACACAACTTCACCCTGCAAAGAAAAACATTCTCTCAGACACAATGGATCATTCCTATCTCGGTTTGAAAGCAGAGTTGTATGTTTAATGTATCAAAAAGAAAGAAGGAGGATAACATGGAAATTTGTTTTCTTTGGAGACTTCAACATGGAATTAGTACCTTAGTATCTAGCCAGAGCTGGATGTGGAACTCAATCTCTATCAAGAGCAAAGTGAGTCAGAAGTCAGGCAATAGAAAAGTAAAGACACACAAAGCAAGCATCTAGGCAAGAACTGTGACTAGAAGCCAAAGGACAAGAAGCTGGAGACAGCTGTAGCAAGCTGAAGAACAGAAGAGGAAAGTCAGAGAGGACACACAGAAAGCCAGAGAATTGCAATGCAAAGCAGAGTATGTGAAGAGGAGCAAGATGTAAGAGGAGCCAAAGGTAGATATGACAAGTTAGGCTGTGATTATTCCTTTGACACCCAGGGCAAAGGACCAGCCATGCTCAGCTGGTTGTGTTTATCAGATCTTCAGAGGGCAACAAAGGCTGAAAAAGGTCGGCCTGAGAGGTCCCTCTGGATGTGGCAGCAGCTGTAAGGTTGAATCAAGAAATAGGTCCTCTCTGCTTTCCAGTACTCAGTCAAACATTTGAGTTAAAACACTTCACCCTGCAAGTAGATGTTTTTAAATGATTGTTCTGAGATGCACAAGGAATGGGCTGAAAAAAAACACTCTGCACATATGTACCTGATTTCCTCAGCTGCAAATGTGGAGACGTGGATGTTGAAATAAGCAGTGTCCTGACCTTGGCCCCCAGACTTCACGGAACGTAGCACTCAGAGACATTTGCGTCACTAGTAACTATATCCTAAGTATTTCTATGGAAATGCACCACACCACTAGGTATAAAAGAAAGAAAATGGGTTGAGATACCTTGCATGGGTTGATTTGAGGATCATAAAAGCAAGTTTTAAGGTTACAGAAAAAGGAGATACCTTCAGTGGGTGGTATAATGATGCATGAGAAGGTATATATTCATGAAGTGCTTTCAGTTTTTTCTATATTTTAGAGTACATTTTGAAAGAAGAGTCATGCCAGGAAGTTATATTATGTAATTGTCTTGATTATGCTTAAATTGTTTTTAAATTTGGGCTTCAGTTCTGGAAATTATATAGTGGTGGGATATTTTTCTAGGGAAAGGGACAGCTGGGCTCCCAGATATCACTAAAAATCAAGGGTAGTCAAGGCCTCTTTCCTCCTTAGTTGTCTAATCCTCATTGTCTTGCCTGATGCTGAGGGTCTGCGTCCATTCAGGATCTTTGCCAGTTAAGTTCCATAGCTTCATGATGACTTACCTGTTCTCGATCCCACAATATAAACAATATTGTTTCTATGAACACTTTTAACAGATTGAAATGCTTGAGCACTCCTTTCTCCCTTGTGTTTACAAGTGGAGAGAAATGTGAACTTCATAAATTATGTGAGAAGCTTTCATAATTGAGGCTTCTTGAAGATAGTAAACACATTGTAATACACATTGGGGACTGTACAAGCATACAAAATCTGGGACTAAACTTTGAAATTATAGAAGTTTTCTACTAAAGCATCATCTGTCAGAAAAAGCCCACAGTCTGGTGTGTTTCCAGGCAGGTGAGCTTTGATGGGGCAGCCTGTGCATGATGTCCAGTGTTTCACCAGTCAGAATCTTTTACTTATGTAACACTAAATCCCATTTTATGATTTATGTGACTCCTACTCCTGTTTTTTTATTAAACAGGGCTCTGTGATATCCAACAACACAATTTCTTTGAGCCACAGTAAAAGTGAATTGAACTACTTCATGTAGGTGTTGTCCTTATATGTGTTCTTTTATTGGAATTTTAGATAAATTTAATATTAAACATTTATCAGAAGACTATACAGTTTACATTAAAAGTATCTCCTCTAAGACCTCCATTCACACGAAGAGTTCTGATAACACATAGAAACCACTCGAGTGCCATTTTTTTTGGTTATTACAGTATCAGATCCTCAGTTGAACCAAACCTGCTTCTGCATTATCCCATATTAAATTTTTAAGCTTCCAACTTAATATTGTTCCTTCTTACTATTCATCAGGTAGATAACTGAAAAAGTGTTGCCATTTTTATTGTGATTTATATGCACTTTAAATGCTTCAATCTGTTTTCTCCTGAAGTTTCCTGAAATACTAAGTTGAAACTCAATTGAAATTCACTGACTGAAGCTGCTGAACCCTCTCCATGCTTTCTCCCCAAACCATGTGTTGCTTTTCTTTTTTAAAACACTGCAATGAGCTTGGTTAGGGCTCATTTGTGAGCACCATAAACTGAAAGCTTAGAAAAGTAAGGAAAGGAAATGTGAATCATCTGGTGGAGTGTAACAATTTCTTGCTCAGACATCACCTTAACCATTCCCCTTACTGCCATATATTACACCTGGTAGCCTTGGCTGTGACCTTCTGTCATTCTTTTGTACACACAGCCTTACTGTGTCAGGCTCTTTGTTGGGTTTTTTGTTGTTTTTTTTTTTTTTATTTTGCCTATAATTAGTAGTTGCAGACATTTTCCATAGTCATTGGTTGTTCTGCAAAAGTGTAATTTGGTGAAGGGGCATTTGCACAAAGGAGAAAATGGAAGGCTGATTTCAGTAGTAGGGGGCCGAGTGATTATGAGGCAGAAAGAGTCTATGTCACTTCCAAAGCAGTGTAAGGTCTACCAAGAAAAAGAAAAAAAAAGACTTTTATTCCAGAATAGTGTCTGTGCAGGAGCGCAGAGAGTTATACAAGCGGTAGGTGCTGCAGCATTATAATTATGCTGCCATAGTTCTGCCAGTTAATTTTCTCACATGGACAAACCCTCAATTTTTTACTTGCAAAGTCTCACCAAGAATTCTTATTCTGGACTACCTTCACAAGTTCCTGGCCTCTTTTAAAAAATTTTTGCTTTTTGAAACTTTGATTGTTGAAAGAGCTGGGAAGTCTCTCCTGGACATCACAATGCCTTTGAAGCACTGTGCAGATTTTTTAATGTCAAAAAAATATTCTCTGGATTGCATTTTGTCATTGAAATGGTGTTGCAGACATTAGAAAGTCCCAAGATGGATGGATGAACCTGACAGCATTTATAATAACAGCAAGTCTTCTTTGCAAAAATTAGTATAGCTGCTAATTGCTCTTTAAGCCCTAGGCCAAATAAAGTAAAAGAGCAAGTGTTCTGCAACATTAAAATGAGGTGCAAGTTAAGAATGGGGATCTGAAAGGCTGAAATGATGTTTGGATAACCAGACTGGCAATTCCTTGGAAAAAACATTGTGGCCTGTGTAAAGAATATTGTATTAATGCCTTCTGCATCCCAAAGAAAGAAGAGTGCTTGGAATGGACCACATAGAAGCTCTTTCATTTACACAGGATTTGCTGTTCTTCCAGATAGGGCAGATGTACAGACTTGACCCATGAAGGAGTAAGCTGTCTGTCTTGCAAATCAGTGTCTAAGAGGCTGGCAATATTGATGTGGTTATCCAAATTAGTAAAACTGATTTAATGTCAACTTCATTCCTCCTAAACTCTTTCTATCTTTCTTTCTCTTTCTATCTCTCCTCCCATCTCTGTTAGTGAGAGGCATTGGGAGAGCATCTGTCACCCACCAGTCATTGGCCAATTTGACCAAAAGCATGGACATTTAGGTAGTGGTCAGCTATGCCCAGAATTAGTGGGTGGTGATATATTTACTAGGAGCGTATGCAGTCTTTGTAATGAATCTATGCATTAATTTATGTTCAAAGAGTAGCCACTGCCCCAGCATCCACACATCATTCAAGGAGTTGCACACACACCAGCTGAGGCCTTCACTGCTGGCACCAGGGTGCTTTCCCAGCGGGCGACCCCAGTGAGGCGATGAGTGCTCCTTCCCATTACACACACACACACACACACACACACACTTACTCCTGGGCATGCTCCCTCCCTAGGCTTGACCCTAGGTTTCCCACAGCAGAGCCTCAGGTGTTGAATTTGATAAAAATAAGTTATTTAATTGAAAGGTACAGCAGTAAGGTCAGACAGGGCTGGGTGCCTCCAGAGAACAACCTCAAACAAAGAAATCCCTGGGCAATTACACCTTTGCAATCTCTACACACACACACCCCTCACTAGCTTTTCATGCTTCTTTTAGTGCAGTGGTGATTTTTAGTCTGGGGTCTTCCAGCACCTTAGTGGATTCTTTCTCTGCCTTCAGGCAAGGCATTGACTGCTTTTGTCTTGTTGACTTGCAGTCTTTTGACAATGGCTGTAGCCTCCATAATCTGTGGTTTATGCTTCCTGTGTACCTGTGTTTGTTGGCAGAATGTGGGGTACGAAAATGTCCCAGAATTGAGAAAAACAGAACCAAAACATAGGTGTGATGTGGATGTTTTTCCCATACTGAAAGGCTAAATGCAGAACCATACCAGATGCTAGGAAAATGGCTAAGAAAATTAACTCTATTGGAGCCTAAAGGCTTTGGCAAATGTTGCTACTCATGTGAAGTAAACCTTGGCAAACAACATAAATCACACTGTATTATAATCCTAAGGAATTTATTCTAATGAAAACTTATTTATTCTAAAAAAAAAAAGATCTTATCTTTCTCAACAATTTATCCTATACAGTCAGGGCACCCTCATCTCCTTTTTAACATATAGAGCTGCAGCTAGGCATTTTCTTTACTTGAGTTTTTTAAATGTTTGTTCTATTGGTGTAAGAAAAGACAGAACATGACCTTGCTAAGAGCATACTTAAGTTAAAATACATCATCAACTATGGAATCAAATCATTAAAAACAAGGGAAAGGGGAAAGCCAGGAAGTTCTATAGTTCCAAATAAACCAGAATAAATAAAAAAACCAGGCCCATATGATCCTGTCAGCACAACTGTTTTCAGATGGTTCTCAGGAGAGTTTGCGAGCAACGAAGTGCCTCCCTTTTTTCTGCTTTACTGGATTTCATTACGTTCCAAGGACAAATGTGCACTTGCTCCAATGTAAAGCCCTGCTGTGTTCTCCTGTAAAACTAGGACCATATTTTCAAATGGGAACAGCCTTTACATTGGGGACAATCAACTTAAGAGCCTTCAGGGATCTTAATGGTCAGTAGAGTTCTCAGGCTCTTTCAGACACCTCACCTACTAGCTACCAGTATTAGGTGTTACTGCAAATGAGAGCCATATTTGGGCTTTCAGGCTTATTTTTCAGAAATACTTAACTTCATGAAGAGGCCTCTTTCTGCTTCAGCCAGACCCCTTGATAAGCAAAGATTTATTGTATTAGTGGCCACTTACTCAGTCCTGATCCACTAGTTATTTCTGTGGACCTGGGGACAGCAGAAAAACTTCTTTGAAACTGGTGTCCATATGAGTAGGTTCATATGGCCATATAGAGTCGACTGTGTCAAGTAATGAACCTTACAATGAGCTAGGTCCATTCCAGTGCTGTTACTGTCAAGAGAATCAAAAGAACCATCCCTAGAATCATAGTTACTTCAATCCACAATCCTGAGGGCTGAGGACACACTGGTCTGTAAGAAAAATAATCTCTTTCAATAACATTGCTTTTATTAGGCTGAAACAAGCTCAGTGTATCTTACAGACTTCTAAGTCTGTTTTATGTATCTTAGTTAAAATGTTTTGAGCTGTCCTTTGCTGGGTGAGCTGAAGATATGTCCTCAGCTGTTTTTTGCAATTATTCTCAGTAAATTTCAAAACAGTTTAAATTCTTCTATAATTCAAGTGTCACAAAGTAGAAGCTGAGCATTTGGCAGAGGGAAATGCAGTTCTGGGGTTGTTCCCTGTTTGAACATCCACACTGTTTAAAATTGCCAGCCTTGGACAACCTGTCAGCAAATAGGATTTCCTCATCTGTTTCATCTCATTGAAAGAAGGAGATGAAAAAGGACTTAGTCTTGTGTTTTGGAGACCTGCTAAAAATACTGGGTTTCTATCTTTAGCTATAGCATTGGTGAGAAGGTTTATTTTCTTTCTTATTGTTTTACCGGGGAAAAGGGAGGCAAAGTTGCATAAATAGCAGAAATAGGAAAGTACTTACTTCTTAAATTCTGGTTTCAGACCCACAACTCATTGATTCAGTGGAATTTGAAGTACCAGACCTAAAGCTTGAGTTTGACACTTTGCATTTATTTTACTTACAGTCAGTGTTCCAGATAAAGACTTCTGGGAAGACAAAAAAAATCCCACAGTGTGGCGTAAAGCTGACAAAACAAGAGAAATGAGAGGAGAATAACATCAGAGCTCATAGGCCTCCAGTTCTAACAAGCTCTTCTCCTAACACTTTTTTCCTTCATTTAAACTTCCAATAAAGTCTCCCTGTGTTTACCTCTAATTTAGGAAACTGCCCCTTAATCCCATCCATTCCTATTCTCTGTCGTCCTCTTGTTACTTCCTTCCTCTTATCTTTTAAAAGCTCGCTCACTCGCTCTCCACCCCCACCCTGGCTTATTTCTTCCATATTAATAATAATCTTAGTGCAGAGCACTTATATCGCTCTCTACATGTTCAAAGTGCTGTACAAACCTTGGCTAATTAATCCTCACAACACACTCCCCTCCCTCTGTAAGATAGGTAAGTATTATTATCTCACTTTTACAGATGGGGAAATTGTCGCAATGACTTGGTGGCAGAGACACAAGCGCAGTAACCTTGTTCTTGCAACCTCTATTTTGAAAATACCTTCTCCAACCCTGCTTGCCTCTCTCTATAAATACCTTCCCATCTCCTTTGTCTCCGTCAAGACAAATCCACTGCCTACTCCTGCCACCACAGCTCCTTGAATTGTTGCCACCTCTTTTCGATCCTCCAGACACCTCCTGCAGGAGCTCCTCTCTTTGAATACATCCCTCCTATTGCCACCAGGCAGGATGAAAGTAACTCGTTGCCAACTTTTCTTTTCTTTTTTTTCTTTTTTCTTCTTTTTTTTGTTCTTTTGTTCTTTTCTTTTTTCTTTTCTTTCTCTCCTCTCCTCTCCTTTCCTTCCTTCCTTTTTCCCTCCCTCCCTTCTTTTCACACCAAGTACAAGATGTAGGTGCCTGACACAGTGACACAGGGTTGCACATCAGGGATCTAGACCAAGACATCCTGAATTCACAGAATTTCCTACTAGCTTGGCATTTCTGAAAGTGCCCCATACCATCAGGAAAACAGTGGGAATAGGTCTGTGAGTAGAATTTATAACCTCTCTATACATGTAATGCTCCGGATGGGGCCATGATGCTCCTGCTCAGGGCCCTGTGTTAGTGCAGGTGTGATCCGTGCGTCACGTTTTTCTATCAGCAAATTGCAGCTCACCTCACTGCCTGAGGCACTGCTCCATCATTGGAGATGCCAGCCTATCCCACCTGACTGCTTTGTGTGCCCTGACCCATCTTCCCAGTGGATCTGGCATTTTAATGCTTAAATAACCTTAATGTAAAAGAACATCCGGGATCTAACTGCAGAGGCAGTTCCCTGATGTGACCTTTCCTTATTCCTGTGTGTTGTAAATGGGTGGTCCTTGCTGTCCTGTTCTTATGATCACAGAATATGGGTACTGCTTGAAACACTGGACCCAACTACTAATTACTCAGATATTATCCTTGATTTTCTCTCTCCAGAGTGGTGCTCTTGGTCTTATCTAACCAACAAGTAATGACAGTGTGGTTAACAGAGGCTCCTGGTTATCTGCAACCCTAAGTTTTATCACTCTTGTTTCACACCAATTAATTAGATGTGATTATCTGAATTTACTCTTTAAGGGACTCTCCCGTAATGTTTTTTCCTGTCAGGAACAGTCTATTTAATGGATCAGTGCTCATTTTTTCCCTTTCTGTTCTGTCTGAAAATATGGTGTTACACCTGTGTAGGTGAGCTATCAGTCTCTTGGGTGCTTTATTGAGAATTTTTTTTAAGATGCCTTCAAAAACTTGTTTTGATGGGACTCAACATCAAGTTCTTACTCACACTTGTAGTAATGAGAGGCTAATCACAATGAACAGAACACAAAGGCATATCTCTTTTTTTCATCTTTTATATGCAGCAGTGCCATCGAGATCATAGACTCAGATGAAAAATTTGCTGGCTTCTTGCAGCTAAGTTTTGATGACCCATACTCATCTGTATTTCTGCATTTTTCATTATTTCACATCAGTTTAGTTTATACTTGTACTGTCAGTCTTTTACTTTGTTGTGCATTGGGCGTTCACCTTCTGTGAAGAGGAAGGGAAGTGGCCTGCCTCAGCAATGTTCCTCAGGAGTCTTGTCTTGGTGTCAAGTGTTACTTACTTGATGCTTGGCTTGATGCCCATGGCTGATGTGATGAGACCAGTGTGCATCTGAATGGGCTACTTATGCATTTATTAGGTTTTTAAAAGTTCTCTGTAATGCTGGGTTTCTAGGGCAAAAAAAATCACAACATAATTCTGCATAACTATTTGTTTGCAAAAACACGTGGGAGCTTTGGATATCCCTTTCTTACACTCTGCCCTCCTCCTGCGTAAAATGAACACTAGAGGGTGTAACCCACAAACCTCACGTTTCTCCAGGGGCCTTTCACTGTGGTTAGGGTTGGCATCAATTTCATGCATCAATGGTTTTACCAGTTTACCAACTGTACATTTCTGAGAGTGCTCTCTACCCTCTGCATAGGGGCCTCTGTGCCTCACTTCACCTCCCAGATCAAGTGACCTTGAAATCTAGATCTCACTTTATCTCTCCTCCTCTTTCCCTTCCCTAGCTTATTTCCTCACACTAATTTTTCTCAGTAAAAATGGAAACCAGCTCCTTAGACTAACAAATGGGAGAGTTGTTTACTTGAAGGGTAGAGGGCTGTTTTTCCTGACCTTAGAACCTCTTGAATCTGCAGCTGGAAGTCTCTGCATTATTATCTGGGAGCTGAGGAAATCGTTTGTGGCTCTGAGAGGTTGTTCTGCCCAGTGGCAAGTGCAAAGTTCCTTGGTATTTTTTAAGCCTGCTTCTGACCTCAATGTTCAATATATTCACTGTGCTCTCCAACTGCTCCATGGAAAACCTTAATATGAAAAGAGCAATTGGGAGTCAAACAAGCTCAGTACAAGGCATGGAGAGAGGGAGTGCTACAAGCATTTGAACGCCAGCTCTTGCCCCAGCCCCCATGTCTTCAACCACTTCAATTGATTTTTTTATTATTTTTTTTCCTTTCTTTGCTGCCTACTGGAGAATAATGAACAGGACTGTGGTGTTAGTCCATGTGTATGTGCTTACTCATAACTATTTACCATGACTATAATTACTGCTTCCTGCTAGAGTGGGTCCAGGGTCTTCTAGATGCTCATTCAGCAAGGCAGCTGTCAAAATCTGTTGGAAAAAAATGACTGGGTGAACTCCATTCTTTGCTGAGCATTTTTTCAATTGTTTTTTCACAAGGAATCATCTTCATTGTTTCACTGGAAAGCTCTTTTCTCTTAGGTGGGAAATTTAGATTATCTTTAAAATTTTTGCCATTTCCAATTAGTATTTTCCTATTTTTAGGGGTTTTTTACCTTAATTTTCTATAAAAATTGTCAGTTTAAGCAAAACCCAGATTTAGGTTGTTTTTTTTATTATTTTAAAAAATTTCTACACTCCTTCCTAGTTATCCCTTTAAAGCAGTAGAAAGGTTTATTAGACCCAGATGTGAACAGTTTCCACAGGAAGAACTGGTGCTTTAAAAATATGCAGTGATGTGTTTGAAGATTCTACAAGAATAGTCTTCATATTCCACCGAATCCCACAGCTTACTTTTGGAACAGGCCTGAAATGAGGGTACCACACAGTCCTCTGTACAGCCTCAGCATTGATGTCTTGATGAAGGTCTAAGCTGCTACTTCAAGGGAGTGCTCAGGCAGGTTCTTCAAGTTAGGTCTGTCAGAGTTCAGATGGAGGCTTTAAGCTGTCCAGCTCATGTGCCAGCAGCAGCAAAGGTGCAGCCATGCTGGCTGCAGCTGCTCAGGACTGTGTTTTTCACTTGGACAATGTGTGTCACCTGGTCTTCCTTGGTCCTGGGACCCGTTTGTGGGAGTTGTGTGTTGTAGTCAGACTTCAACCTTCCTGTAATCATAAAACATCTGTTGTCCAAGAGATGAGCTTCTTGGCTAGTCCAACCCTAAGATGCCTACTGGGGCAGTTGTGCTTCTTGGTCCTAGAGTGATGCTCAGAGCAGAACATTCCTTAGCAAATTTCCTTATGTGGACTGTCGCTACAGCCATGAAGATCCATCAGATTTTTTTCTAAGCCATGTTTATTTTTAAGGACTTGGCTGGATCAGAGATATTTAATACAACCTACTATGAAGAATCACATGCTCTCATGTCTGTTGTGGACTATGTGCTTTCAAAGAACAAAGACAACAACTGTGTCTACTTAGGGTGTCTGAGTGACACATCCATTGAAGTGTTTATACTGATATCTTATCCCCAGTACTTACCTCAGAAAGGACTAAATGTTCAGTTCCAAAAAGTTGCAGTGGGAAAGGATTTTGTTCTTTGCCGCCTTCATGTATACCAGAAGCCATTTCTTACATAATTTTCCATCAAAGTAGAAACTCTCTATAATTTTTAGAGTAAAATTTCTCTAAAAAGTTAGAGCAAAACATTCACGTCTAAAGAGTCTGTTAGCCTGGGTATCCTGTCTTTCAGAGTACAAATTCGGGTTTAATTCCAAATACAGTGGGTAGGGAAATGTGGCCACCTCTGCAATCATTCAAAGCAGCTAGGACCCTGTTTCTCTCCACTGCCTGAGCAGGTCACTGAAACAAATTGAAGGAAACAATCTAGAGAAGTGAGTTTTGTATCTAATACGATTTTGCAGTTTACTTTTGTTTTGGTAAGCAGAAGCTTTGGTAACTGTTCAGCTGCAGTTCAGATGAAGGTCAACATCAGGTCAATATCACACAAAGCTCAGGATCAATATACTGTGAGAGGAAGCTCAGCACCTTCTGCCTTAAAAAATGTCTAAAATAGAACTTACTTCTCAGACTCAAGCTGTCTTGGGTAATTTCCGTCTTTGTGTTCCCATTGGAGGAGCCCATCATGATATTGAAGTAATTGGTAACCTTTTAACCACCAATCTATATTCTGAATTTTGTGATTTAAGTGAGCGTATTGATAACCAGCCTTTGCTTTTCTGTACATAAATGTTAGGGTGTCAGGCTAATATTTTCCACATAAAAGATCAGCAACTTTATTACCCACAAAAGGTGGTCATTAGGGTGTAAGACTAGAATTCATCATAGTAAGTATGGTTATTTACTTTATACATTTATGCAGTGTATCAGCCACAGCTTTGACATTGCTCTGCTATTTTTTTTTTTATGTGAAGGCATTCAAATCCAAGAAATATATTCATACCTGCTGTCAACAAGTGCAACTCCCTTGGAAAGCTCTGAACCAATTTCAGCAGTGACGTGAAACAGCAGCATAAATTTTAGGTCTAAATTGGTCAGAAAAAATGTGAAAGCGGGCATGATTTGCATTCTGGGGACTGAAAGAGGAAAAGTAGCTAGCAAAAAAGAGTGCAATTAAGGGGGGGGAGGGGCGGGAGGAAGCAGAGGATCTACTGGCACAAATGTAGAGTGTCAAATTGAGTTCTGAATTCAGACAACTGCAAGCAGATGTAAATGTTATACTTAATGCAACTGGCTATTTATAGTAGAGTGAACACACTTTCTCTACCTGTTATACTCATTGCTATGCTAAAGGATGGACTGGAGTATGTCATGCCTAGGCTGGCAAACATCTGGTACATACCTGCATGTATGTGCTGAATATATGCTTCACCAGTTCATTTAATCATAGAATAGTTTGGGTTGGAAGGGACCTCAAAGATCATCGAGTTCCAACCCCCCCCTGCCATAGGCAGGGACACCTCCCACTAGATCAGNCTTCTCCAGGCTGAACAACCCCCATTCCCTCAACCTTCATGAGCTCTCTAGTACAATCACAAATACACTGACTCTTTATGGAAATAAAATTTTTATAAATAAATAAATATTTTTTTTTAAATATCTTAATTACTTTCAATGTGTTTCAGGGGTCTTTTGCTTAAAGAAGCCCTTCCTCTATTCCAGGCTGCTGTGAAAGATCTTGGAATATGAGGGATGTTTGATGCAGAAACATCACTTATTTGGTACCTGCTGAAAAGAAATTACTAGAACTCTAACAAAATGAGGGCAGCATTCAGACTGCCAACAGGAGCTGCTCAGCTTGGATGCTGTTGTACTTCAAGGCAGTCCCTGGCCCAGCAGGATGATTCAGTGCATCTCAATTCCAAATACAGTGGGTAGGGAAATGTGGCCACCTCTGCAATCATTCAAAGCAGCTAGGACCCTGTTTCTCTGAGCAGGTCTCTGAAACTCCCACCTAACCATCACCTGGGAAACCTCTCAGTTTAGATCTGAACGAGTGTTGAACCTCAGTCACCTTCATCCACTTGAAATCCAGAGCACTGAGTCCTCTCTTGAGAGCAAGCAGCTAATGATGGAGGAGGAAGAGACAGCAGCCACTTCAGAATAACTTCATTGTTTGAACACTCTTACGAGAAGTGGGAAACATGGATTTTAAGCCTTTCTCAGACTGAAGGGGTTTGAACCACAATTCCCTTTTCCTCAGAGCTTATCCTTCCCATCAAGCTAGAGAAGTTTTTCATTCTGCTCACTATGCAAGGCCACAAATCAGAGAGAGAACAGGTAAGAGGGAGCTTGATTTTGCAGCCCACTGGTGAGGGCAGGCATGAGAGAGTCCTGAGGCTTGGTCCCAGCTGTCACTGCTGGTTAAGTATTCTTTACAGTTAATTTTTAGCACAGGCACACATACGGTCAGGCTGCCCCATGGTTGACAGACTGTCAAGTCTATAGTGTTTAATTCTGCCTGAATTTGTATTAAGCACCTAAAAGACATGGACCAGACACTTCCCTAAGCCCTGAACTTACCACACCCAATGCTAAGCTGAGACTTCATGACAGAAGTGCTAATTAGGGGCAGAGTTGTTCAAGGTCTTCTGCAAAGGTAATTGTGAGAGAAAGGAAAAGTGAGTCTGTTCTTCATCTGAATCATATTCTGGAAGTACCTGTTGTTCTCTACTGATTATAAAGGGGGCCTAGGATGACAGTGTTCCCAAAATGAGCTTCTTGATGGAATTCAGCATGCCCATATCAAAGGAATATAATTTCTTTCTTCAGTTGATCTGTAGTTTATTGCTGTTAAGATCACAGAATCACAGATTGACCGGGGTTGGAAGGGACCTCAAGGATCATGTAGTTCCAACCCCCCTGCCTAGCAGGGCTACCAAACAGATCCTTTGTGTCCACCTCAAAGTAGTGTACTCTTCCAGAGAAGGATGCAGTGAAATTGTCTAGATACAACCTGAGTACTGAGATTGCTACCTAGATCCAGCCTTTCAGGGTGATGTGTGGGAGGTTTTAAGGCTTTCTCTTTACCCCAGGGAATATGCACACAGCAAAGCCCTCACTCTTTCATAAAATCAGCACATGAAGAGCAGATCCCATTGGAAAGACACACTGTGTAGTCAGTCCAGTAATGCAGTGTCAGTCAGCTAATATACTTGCTTTTATATCATTAAATGCATCTCCATCAAAGCATTGTGCATTTTCAAAGCTTAAAATGCATCATCATTCCCTTTTTTTTTCACCTGAGAACATTTTCATTATTCCAAACACTGGCTCTCACAGGAAGGCTGTGACAAGGCATCCAACACTGCTGGATGCCAGTATTGCTTGTGGAGTGGTGTGTAGTAGAGAACTGCAGAAATCCCCCTTTGAAGTTCTGTCTTACTTGTTTATAGTATTTTTTGACCTAGAAGAACCAAACTTCAGATTCTTAATTTGCTTAGTTAAGAAAGGTTACTGTTACCTGAAAGGAGGAAACTCACTGCTGTGAGACTTAAAGTGGTAGAGCACCATTCAGACAATTAGAGAAAAGATACCCTTCAATGCAGATATTTCACAGGCTTAGTGGATAATTCTGAGATCATAGTACCTTTCATGGCAGACACTGCATCTTCCTGTATGCTCCTGAAAGTCCTGATTTCTGATTGGACCCTAGTGTCATTATTGTAACAATAATGAGAGCAAAACCAAAGGTATACCACTATAAATTATTTTAATTTTTTTCTGAAATGTGCTTTTTATTAGCTTTGAATGGAAGAATCACATTTTGCAGGTCTAACCCAAAATATATACAACTAGACACTGTTCCAAACAAATGACTTTTCAAAACTATATAGATGTCTTCAGTCCCCATCACTGGAATAGTTGGCCTGTCCTTCCACCAGCAGAGCTGAAGGAAAATTTGTGCTCTATAGGGGTATTGTCCTTTTTTTAACAGCAGAAACGGAAATGATAGAGGAAATAGTGTTTGATGGTGAAGACCATGTTACATTTTAGCCAGTTGAAGGAGAGAGCGTGAGAAGGCTTGTTACTTTTGTTTGAGGGAGGCTTCAGAAATAATATCAAATAAATTACTTACCAGCTTTTCTATCTCTCTGTGCAGTGTTTTTCACCATTCTCACTCAAAGGTGATGTTAAGTTCCTAGTGAGAACTGGATAAAAGTCATGTGCCTTAAGTTCTCTAATGTTGTCCACATATTTGTCATCATCTTTCATGACCATAATTTCATACAGAATAAGCTTCATAACCCAATTGGTCCAGGGCAACTTCTGAAGGCACAGGTTATGGCACAGACTCCCTTTAGGTAGTCTGTCATGTAGGAGCACTTCTACTACAGCCTGAAAATGAAATTGGAGACATTTTTCATTTCTTATGCCTTTGGGATTTAGGAGTTGTACTTTCAACAGATTTTCCTAGGATGATTTATGCCTTTGTAATATTTACATGAGATGACAGTGTATCTTCCCAAAACAATTCACAGAACTTGAAGGTGAACCATCATTTTTGCTGATGGTGTTTGCCTGCTCATTTCAGTTGACTTCATGCCAAAAATAAATAGCACTGATTGGAGAGGAAGGTGCAAGGAAAGAAGCAAGAACTTGCTTAATCTATAACAAATGTATCTCTTGTGTTACATGAAGAAAACACTGTCCCTGTCTTTGATTCTCCTTTAAATGTCCTCCCTCTTCTACTTTTCTTTTAATACTCTTTGAAATTGTGATGGTAAAAAAAATAGGGCAAATGCATTCCCCACTACATGGGAATGTGAGTTTCAACAATTATTCATATCGGTAACTTCAGGTTAAGTCTAGCAGCCTTGACAGAAAATTGAAATAGAGAAGCTGTGAAGGTATCAGCTGAACCCTATTATAAATGAGGAGTTACCCACTAGAGCACAGCCTTCTCCTCATTTGAAATCTTTTCCATACTGATATAGACAATTTTGTCCATGGATTCTCTTCTTGTTGTTTTGTTGTTCCAGTCTACTAAAGGAATGTTTAATTTCATTTAACAGTTCATGTTTCCTGCAACAAATTTTCCAATTATTAAGTAGTGGTGAACACATCACCTTTTGTGTGGAAAACTAAAAGATTACTTTTTAACTGATAGGATCAATTCAGGAAAATACTCTTTCTCTCTCTAAAAATAGCTATTCCAGGAAAAAGGTATTCTGAAGTTATCATTAATTTAATAATCTTTGTGCTAAGTCTGTCTGTAGTTTTATCTATATCATTATTGCTGTAGTTGTTGTCATTAATCATTTCAGTTGCTTTCTGCAGCTTTCTTTACTGTACTGCATCTCTGTGAATAAGTTTTGCTTTCCTTGTCCCATGAAACTCGGTGTCTCTGCCTCCCCTACCCTAAGCACTAGACCTCCTCCCAGGTTTTCATCCATATGCCTGCTGGTGATGCCAGCAGGGCTGTGCCAGCCAGATGCACTTGGGCAAGAGGATGTTGTGCAGCACTGAGAGCTTGCTCCTGCTGCACTGAAGGCTGTGGTTGCAGGATCAGAAAATAGGAAAAGAATTGTTTTATTTTTAGGGTGCCAGAGCACTGGAATGAGCTGCCCAAAGAGGTTGTGGATCTCCTTCTCTGGAGATATTAAAAACCCTCCTGGTTGCATTCCTGTCCAACCTGCTCTAGGTAAACCTCCTCTGGCAGGGGGTTTGGACTGATCTCCAGAGGTCTCTTCCAACCCCTACCATTCTGTGAAATAAGAGAGTGTGCTGGGTTGTGCCAGCATTCTCAGGATCCCCGTAGAAGCTGATGTGCTCACCGATACCAGGATTTAATCCAAATCCTGATGGAAAAGCCATGTGCATTGCTCTCTACAGTTCTGGAGGCAGAGGTCTGCACTCAGGAAGGATCTGTCACAGGATCCTTCCTATTTGGAAGTTTTGGCTTATTATAATTATGGATTTTTTTTCCAGGCATGAGGTCACTCCCACCCTTCTCCCATCACAGTGTGTTATCTCTGCATGACAATGTATGTGACAATGTCTCATTGTTCTGTGACTCCATCATGCTTCACTAATGCAGATTACAGCTTCTCCTTCAATGCTTGGCAACCTTCTTTTTATTTTGAGACCTCTTATAACAGTGCATAGGCATTTGCAAGGATTCATCTAGATGCCTGTTTTTATTTAGCTCTTTTGTTTGATACTATTATTTTTACATCCTATCCATTTCACATGCATTTTAGTTGTCGTATGAGCTTTAGAGGGTTACTTTTTGTGTTCCTCAATTGATCTGTAACTCTTACAGCTTTTGTCCTTGGGTGTTACCAATTCCAAGAAGTGCAGTTACCTTTTGAATCTCCAAAAGACATCTTAATAGGACTTCAGTATTTCTCAGCACCATTTCTTACCACTCTTGGTTTAAGTAAATCCACATAACAATTAGTTTTCTGAGCCACTAATCGGTTTCATTTCACTTAGGCAAAAACCTAAGAGGCATTCTGCTTTAAAGAGGAAATAGAACACCTTACAAAAATAGTTGTGCTCTTTTTCTCCCACTTTTCCCTGGGAGACTTCAACATCTCCTGCTCCTGAATCCCATTTATGTGATCTTATGGAAAGAACTGGCAGAGAAAACTACCTGGAGGCCTGTAACTACAGTGTTTGATAATGTGAGCATAACTCCTAGATTTTTAACTTTCCCTCTGTCATTATTGTATCTAAGAGCACAGACACCTGCACTGTCCACAATTATATACATTAAATGAGATCCGTGGCCTGTATAGCTTAAGTCATAGAAGTACTGATATTTCTGTGCAACTGAAATCACTGTTGCAAAAACTTGTCTGTTCCAGGATGCTTTCTTGGAAAGTCCTCTTTGAGGTGGAAGATGTTTTCTTTCTTCTACCTGTACAGTAAAGAGGGATTCTTTCATATGTGCATTTGCACTCAAAGAGTTGCAGTCAATGGCTCTTTGTCCAAGTGGAAACCAGTGACGAGTGGTGTTCCTCAAAGATCAGTACTGGGACCAGTGCTATTTAACATCTTTGTAGGAGATATGGACAGTGGGATTGAGTGCACCCTCAGCAAGTTTGCAGATGACACCAAGCTGTGTCGTGCAGTTGATTCACCTGAAGGAAGGGATGCCATCCAGAGGGACCTTGACAGGCTTGAGAGGTGGGCCCATGCCAACCTCATGAAGTTCAACAAGGCCAAGTGCAAGGTCCTGCACCTGGGTCGAAGCAATCCTAAGCACAGACACAGGCTGGGTGGAGAGTGGCTTGAGTGCAGCTCTGAAGAGAAAGACTTGGGTGTGTCAGTTGATGACAAGCTCAACATGAGCCACCAGTGTGCACTCCCAGCCAAGAAGGCCAACCAAATCCTGGGTTGCA
>VZTY01001051.1:131925-143950 GCA_013400935.1 Turnix velox | reverse complement strand
GCCTGATCTAGTGGGAGGTGTCCCTGCCTATGGCAGGGAGGTTGGAACTCGATGATCTTTAAGGTCCCTTCCAACCCGAACTATTCTATGATTCTATTCTATGATTCTATGACTTATGGTCCTCTTTCACTGTGAAATACAGAGGTATTTTTAAGATCATGAAATCAAGAGCCTTCCTTTTGCAAGCACACATCATACACCGCCCTTGGTCACTATTCAGGGACTTTATAGAAAAGTCAAGACTGCGAGACCATGTGGGAATAAATGCCAAGAATTTGAAGATACAGTAGATTGACAATGAGTTTGACATTTTCAACCAGTCATTTTTATGCCAAAGACTTTTTTTTAAACCTTCTTTGGCCCAAACAAAGTACCTAAGCAGTTCATATTTCTTAGACTTGGTTAGGAAATTTTCAGTGCCCATATCAAGAACTCTACATTTTCCCAATTCAGTTAAATTTGCTGTAATATTATAGCCATTCTGTGGCATGAGGTCATTTAACAGCATTAGTGTTCAATAAATTAACTGAGTTGAACAATTACTACTACCATGGTATACAGTTAAGATACCATAATACAAATGAGACATAGCCCAAACCCAAATTCACTCCATGTACTTAAGTAGAATCTGAGAAAGGGAAGCTTTACCTACACAAATTGACAGTCAGCACACAGAAGTATGACACTTAAGAATTTGCTTGCTAGAGAAAATAAAAATTAGTAAATATTCATGTCCCAAGATAGCCCTGGAGAATGAATTGATAGAAAAAAAGGTAGGAGTTGAGTTTTCTGCATGCTGGAGATCAAAGTCTCATGAATGTTGGTGGTTTGATGGGGTGTTTTTTGTAATTGATATGCCATTATAGAGTATTTAGAGATTTACATTAGTGAGAAGTTTAGAAAAGAAAGAAATGCTGAAGGGAGGAGGATGAGATATGCTGTTCAGCTGAAGAGAGTCCTAACTTTCTATTTTTTACTTGCAAAGAGCCTTTTCAAATTTATGATCACAGAATAAATACATTCATAAGTATCTGAACACTTGCACTTTCAGCTGCCTGTTTGCTGATGTCTGTAGCCCAAGAAAACTGGCTGGTGCCCAGAATTGAACTGTGAGAGCAAAACATGAACATTTCAAATGTCCAGATAGCTGAAAATCACAGTGTAAAAATATTTTGGTAATAATGGAGATTACAAAGCACTGCAATACAGCACATTCTCCAAATCAAGAAAAGAGCAATAAAACCAGCAGGATGTATACACTTCTAAATAAGCATCTACAAAATCTAATTTAAAAACACATGAAGGTGTTTGGGAGCCTGTGAAATAGATTTCTCTCTCTTCAAGGAAGCCTATCAACAGCTACAGATAATTACTTCATTTTTGAGTGAGTGCAAATTTAGTATTTCATACAGCAGGATTGATCTAGATGCATGTCACAGGACTTCAGCATGTAATCCTGGTTAAGCACTTTGAGTAGTCAGTGGTAAGAAACCACTTTCTCCAGTACCAGTTCATCCTTAGTATAGGTAGGTCACTGGTCACTGTTGAAGTTCCTGCTAATGACCCAGTGTGGCAGCAGCCAGCAGGTGTTGAAGGCTGTTACTCACTGGTCTTCCCTTGTTCCACCTGCACTGCTACTGGCTGACTCCTTTGGTGGTATTTATGTCTTCTAATTTTAGATGTATACATCTGAACTTGTTACCTTCAAATGTCTTCATGTCCAGTGGAGAAAAACAGGTATAGTTCAATGGAACTACATTTTAGACATGTACTTTGGGAATAAATCAGTTATGCCCCTGCATAGAAACTCTTTTCTTTCCACTGGTTTTATAGAGGGTTCAAATCACCCTGAGATCAGCTCAGATGCAGACTTTGAGAACAGATTCTTGGCAAGGAGCATCCCACTCAGTTTGACTGTGTTTATTTTCAATCACAGAACCATCTGCAACTCGATTCTGATTATCTGAAAATAAGGAAATGGTATGTCATTTCTCAGTTTCTTCAATGCAGGTCATCCAAATGGCCATTCTTTAGCAGCTGTTTCACTTCCCAGCATTGCTTGCAGTGCTACTGTTAAATTAAGCCCATCTGCTTCCTTTTCATTGACCCTCTAGCAATTACCCTGTTCTCTTTATTACACCTTATTTTAATGTCAACAGTTTTATGCCAGAGCTCAATCATTTTGACACTCGAATGACTTCACAGAAGACTAAGAATGAGAAAAAATGTCCCTTTAACATATTTAGATGGAAATTTTAGTAGATAATTAACTTTAAAACACATTTGTATAAGTGAGATTTACTGAGTCCATACACCCAAACCAAGCATAATTAAAGTTATTCCATTCATTACTTGGACTGTGTTTTTTACTTTCTGTGTTCTCTAAGATATGCCATTGATTCTTACAAGATAACTTCTCAGCTTTTATTTCAAAGCTGGGCTGACAGAAGTCATGCAGTGTGACACTGAATTCCTAAAGATTCTCCATGTGCACCCATGTCTTTAGCAAATACCTGGTTTTACTTTGAGATGCAGAGCTTAACACATAAACTATCTTTGGGGACAAAAAGAGAAATGGAAGAAGTACAAATGGAGGTTAAGAATGGCCATATTTTGAATAAGCTTCCTTTCTCTGTGCTGGATGTCAGGCATCCCAGAATAGCCACTTCTGGCTGCTCAGAGGAATCATAAACCTTTTGTTATCACAGGGACTTCAGAGAAGTACAATGCAGAGACCCTTATCATTTATTTCAGTGTCTTTAAATAAATACCATGAAAGACATTAACAAGCATAGTGTTCCCCACCATGAATCTAATATCCTTGTGTGTATTTGTATTTTTTTCTGATAGGTGTTGAATATAGATTGGATAAGGGGGATCTTTATACATTTGTGCATAAGCTGTGCCTGCAGTAAAGCAAGCACTCAGACATGAATGCTTCCACCAAGGCGTCACCTGTGAGACTGGATTTCATTTTAAAAGAAAGGGAATTGTACAAATAACAAGGATAAGCCTCAATATCAGTATGTTGAGTTTTGTAAGGCAAAACTCAGATGAAAGAATGACAAAGAATATCCAATTCATAAAATGAATCAGTATTTCACAGACTCATTGAATGTGTTGAGTTGAAAGGGACCTTCAAAAGTCATCTATTCCAAGCCCACTGCAGTAAGCAGAAAATCAGAGCCTGGTGAGGGAAGAGACTAATCAAGCCAAGAGCTCCTCTGACTTTAAAGCAAACCTGCTACCAGCTATATAGTGCCAGGAGAGATTTAGACTGGATATTAGTAAAAAATTTTGCACTGAAAGGGTCATCAAGCATTGGAACAGGCTGCCCAGGAAAGCAGTTGAGGCACCATCCCTGGAGGTATTTAAGAGACAAGCAAATGCAGTGCTTAGAGATATGGCTCTTATCAGAGTTAAGTTGATGCATTCATTGGTCCTTTCCAATGTGGCTGATTCTGTGATTCTATGAAAAACTTAGGACACATCTCACCACAGTCCATACATTGTCATCCAACAAAATAATACAATAAACAGAAATATGTATCCTCACTTTAAAAATTTTATGGTACCTTATTAAAATGTACAGAAAGGTACATGAAAGGTGTTGTAGACTTTTGTAAAAAAACATATTCCAGAACAGAAAAAAAACAATTTCATTATCTTTCTTTATGGTGGGTTGTTGATGGTGCTTCTTTAGTGAAGACCAACTATGCTGGAATAGTAAAACTCTCAAAATCTTATGTCATTACAATTTTTTTTTTTACTATAATACATATTCGTTTTCAGTCTAATTTTTCAAAGCATTTTAAATTTATGTTTACGTATTTTCTTGTTTGCCCAAGGAAGCACAGAAATTCTCTTCCAATAATGTTCATGTCTTCTTTGAGCAACTCAGAAGTTGCTTTTCTCACATAAGAAATATTTAAGCACCTTAAAGTGTACATCCTGATGTGGTAAGGCACACACTTACAGCACTGCCCTTTTACATAGGCACTGGACAAAATCTTCTTTAAAGATTATGATTCAAATAAGGAAGCAGGAATGTGATGTCAACTTGGTAGTTTGTATCACACAACTTCATTGATGAAAGCAGGACCTGGAGAGGAAAAAAGAATTAAAAATGAACAGAAAAAAGGTTACCTGGAGGTATGTGGGGTAGAACTGGGATGGTCTGTGACTCTAGATGTATTAACTGATGCAAGTTTGAATCGTGTTTTTCATGTTGCACACATGAACAGGGTGTTAGCCATCATGATTAGTAGAGCCGGGGAGCTTGCTGCTTTGTGGCAAATAATAGCTCAATGTAGCAGCACAAGAGAAGAGGAGAAGAAGAGGTACCACAATTCTTGCTGTGTCCTCACATCAGAGAGGTGGGGGGCTGCAGACGTAACATCTGCCCCCTCTTCCACTCTCAACAGTCCAGCTCTGGGGCATGCCGGACCCCACCACAGCCTACAGAACAGAAAGACTGAGCTGCAGGCAGCCATTCAGAGAATCCCCAAATCTCTGATTTAGTGCCATCCAGTTGCGTGATTAGGTTGGGTGTTGCAGAAAATCATGGTTATCTAATGGGGACACTGTGATCTCCGTTACAAAGAAGCTGTGCTGGGGAGGAAAAACTCACATGAGACATCAATATGTACTTATACAAACTACCTTGAGGCCTCTGTGCAGCCAACAGGCTCCAAGTTAATAGAGCTTTTTCTCTGTTAAGTCAGTGGAAGGATGCACACTTGCATTACATCTGTGTCAGAAAGTGAATCTGAATGTTAGCACTGTTCTATCCACTAATGCATTTAGCCACATCAGTTGCTGAGCTATTCAGGAGGCAGCAAGCACGGACATTAAATAGGATTATGCAACAGGCGTCTGCTTTTGCTAATTAAAAGATGGAAAAGAGCCAGTATCAAATTATTTTGCTTAGCCAATTTAGGTTGGTATAGGTAGATCAGCATGTACTGCAGTGCTTTCAGTATTTGGTAAGACATGTAAAATTTCACAGTGACATTCTAATATACAGACTTCAAGTATAGCCGTTGTCATTTTGCCCAAAAGGAAGCTTATAACTTTTTCATAGAGTCATGATTTTAAATAAGTAACTGTCATTTTATTTATGTATTTTGGAAAAAAATGTTCTTAGGACTGCACTCTATAAATTATGCTCAGCAGTAGCTTCAGCTGACAATTTCACATGCATTTCTAAGAAATTATGGGCCCTCAGTACTTCTAGAAAATTTTAGGTTTAAAAAAAAGCACTTGAGCTACACTTTTGCTTTTAGATGGATGCGTGTGAATCCTTTAAGTTTTGCTTTCTAATAGTCCCTCATTCCAACAAAATTAGCTTTTGCAAGACTGAGTTGCAGGAATTAGTTGTACCAGTGGGCTTACCATGCATCCAGAAGGCAAGATCTAGTCCAGAAAAACATTAATTCAAACCTGTAACCTCTTTCCTGTGACCCACTGGCTTGCCCCGGGAGAAGAGCTGTAGTCTGCTTGAATTGTTGTGGTGATTCATCTTCTGTAACCTTCTTTCCCAAGGGCCCCAGCACATCCCTGTTACCCCTAAAATGTGACCAAAAAGGCATCCCTTATATACACAGGCTTTATGGCAGATGCCACATCTATGAGGGTACATGCGTGTGTTATGCGTATCTACAACATGGTACAAGACCCACCTTCCTTCGTGTTGTTTTGGGGTTTTTTTTCTTGAATGTTTTCCCATCATCTTAGGTGACTTAGGTGACCATCATTGCAGGCCAACAGCCCTAATTTTAGATGGTTTAGATGAGGGAGCCCACTGGGATACATGCCACAACTCTTTGCTGGCGCACCTCATGTAAAGCTGAACACAGAGGGGAAAGGATGGATTTGTGCCTTGGTTTACCTCCATCATGGAGCTAGGTTGTGCTCTGGACATGTGTCTCCAGAGCAGAGGGCTAGGAAAATATGTTTATGACTTACAGCATGATGTAGTTTGTGTGACCCACTATATCCAGAAGGTTAAGAACCCCTTTTTTTTTTGCTGCTTAAAAACTCAGTAGCTTCCATCTCTCAGGGTCCTCTCAGATAACTGAAAACCCAAAAGAATCCTAGTGCTAAACCACATGTGACCATAGGCAGGATTTTGTCAACCACAGGAGTGACTTCAGTGGCCAACAGGAGATCTGGTAGATCTGTTTTTCCCTCAGTCATTTTGTCGGACCCCAAGTTCCTTGTTCCTCTGAAGAAACCATCCATTGCAATTAGTTTTCTCTCAAGCTTACCATCCTGCATCCATCTCAGCATTCAACCAAAATAAGTATGTTCATTAATTCCTTAGACATATCACTGAAATTATCAGGAACACAGCTTAAAGAACTTCTTTATTGTCATCATCATGATCTACAGTCAATGACTTCTGCTGCTGCTAGACTTGTATCTGCCCTGTCATTCATAGATGGTTTTGCCTCCTATTCATTTGTCTTTACCAACCCAAGTATTAAAAAAAAAATTAATGGAATCTTGGATTTCACTGCACAGTTTTGTGGTGGGGTCAGTTCAGTGATAAATGTGCAGCCTCAGCAAAGGAATGAAAGGAAACTGAGGTTCTTCAAACTTAGGATTTAGAAGAAAGGATGGGTTGAATAACACTTCTAACAGAACAAGCCAGGTTTTAAGCAACATAGATTCAACAGTCTTAAAATCAATGAGCAGAAAGCTTTAATAACTTACCCAACTACTGTTTTCCTCCTTGCATGAAAATGACTCATTAAAAGGACATATCAAATTGCTCTCCATGTCTGTGGAAGCAAATACCAACACAATTGGAGAATTTGCTAAACATTCCTTTGAATGTGATACATAACAAGAGGGCCAGGAAACTGCTGCATTAACATGTGGGAGATGCTAAGAGAAAAACGCAAATGTCAGTGCAAGAATGGGGAGGAAATTTGAATTTGTAATTATGCTGTAGATTTTTTTAAAACAAATGTTGCAGTTTGTAAAACAGAGAGAAGCCTAGTTTGGCAGTCCATGCTCCCAATTTTCAATATAATTTTCATGTAACTATACAGAGTGTTTGGTTTCGTTCTTTAGGTTTGTTTAGGTTTTGCTGAAGTATTTTTGCCCTCTGTCCTACACAGAGCACTCATGACATTCATCTGTCTGAGCTGTGGCGAGAAATATAACCATATTTTTAGACTCAGAGATAGATACAAAGTGAGACTTGATGTTTACATTCAGTGATTATAGACTGTTAAACATAGAGATATCATAGCAACAAAGTCTTTTAAATGGAACTTGATACTAATCACAGAAAATAGCTTCTACCCATCCTGCTGTAGGCAAATCCTTAACAAGACCAAGATGGAGAAAACTGGACTGTAATAAAAAGGGAAAAAAATCTGCCTCTCTCTCAAAATCACAAACTCACAAAATTGCAGTGGTCTTTTTTTATTATTATTGGAAAGGGAAGTCCCACTATGTTTGAGTTTGAGACAAGTGTAGGAGCATGACAAGCACATATCATTCCTTGACAACCCAATGCTATTAGAAAATACTCATCAAACTGCATGCATGATGCTTCTCTAGCATTTAAAGAACTGCCATCAGGCCAAGGTTTTGCTTTCTCTAGCCCAAAATACATTTCTCCTTTGAGCATGCAGAACTCATACGGAAGATAGCACTGTTATTTGAAAGGGCCACAAAGTACTCATCTTGCTCCACAGACTAGTAAAATGAGCATCTCCCCACAGGCTGCAGAGGGAGATTTCTCCAGTCCTCCTCCTTGCCTCTTGCCCTCCTGGAGACTTTTGGTTTGGGAAAGGTGGGTGAGGTCCGAAGGACCTGAAGTTAGCTGGAATAAACAGGAAGCTGTGCAAGGATCTCTCCTCTTGAGAGCATTGAAAGAGTGTATTTATGGGCATTATTTCACAATCCGTTAGAAAAGTGTCAACCTTGCAAAACTTGGTGCTCTTGTTCCTTACTAATACATCTAGATAAAAGCAACAGTTGAGTCAATGTTTCAGCAGAAAAGGCTGTTTATTCAGATAAATAAGTTGAGTTGAACAGTTAGCTTATCATTAAGAGCTGTGCTGGTCAATTCAATAGAAGAGTCCAGGTGGAAGACTCTGCATGCTATTCCATTTCAGAAAAGAGTCTAGTAATACTATATTTTTTAAAAATCAAAAAATTTGTTTGAAGCAAACATTTCATTGTTTTCACCTATGTGTGATGAAATTTTTCATGACACAATACCACCAGTGAATTTTACTACTTGCAGAGGGAGGCAGCTTGCCATCAGAACATATTCTGAATGTGTTCAGCTGGTTCAGCTCAAAGGAAACAATGGAGCTTGTAGACATGGTAGGCTACCATTCAAATTGGCAAGATTCCCACTGCAAGTATTCCTGCCTTTGAAATTCTCTCACCATCCAAGTCATACATAATGTATATAATTTAAGCATTCCCCTTGATGGCCCACAAATGAAGAGCAGGGTCTACAAGAGAATTTTAAAGGATATGTCAGTTGCATCCTATGTCACACTCAGTGAGCACCTCCAGAGGAGGCATTGGATATAGAGGAACTCTTGGTGGGAATATAACCACAGAAAGCTTTGGATCTAGTCCAGAGAGGGCACAGAACCTCCCCAGAAATGTTCAGCTGCTAGCAGGATAAAGCCTCAGCTAGGTCTATGTAGAACTACTGGCCTTTCTGCTTTTTTTTGACATTTAAGGGTTCTCCTGCAGAACTTGATGAGCTGAGTTTTGCCTGATTAAAGAGCATGGGATGGGACCCTAAATTACTGAAAATAAAGTGTGAATTGTTATATATTGCTACTATATGTTTTCTACAGTTTGGATATGAGAAAGTATGATTAAAAGTCGATGAGAGACTGTTTATAAATTTTGATTGCTTCATAATTTTAACTCTGAGCAACATTTTTATCATAATTATAGGCTTTCTTACAGCATTTATGCAGATTGTTTTATTCAAAAGGAGTTTATTCCATATAAACTCCACTCTTTTATCTCTCCATAGAATCAGTGTATGAGTTCCCAGCAACCACAACTCCACTAGATAAGTCATCGCATTAGCAGGAGAGATATTTTCAGACAAGACAACATTCCTCAGATATTCTGAATGTCATTTTTTGAATTCCCATTCCAGTGAGTGCCATGGTGGCAAATAGTAACACTAATTCTTAGTGAATTTGTTACATCTTCATCTCTCTAATATTATCAGTTTTATACTCATGATTCCTCTGTGATGTTTCTGTGTGTTATGGTAGACAGTGTGTCCATGGTCAGAGGAGGTTTGGAGAGATGAAGTCAGATATCTCACACCTTCAGCTCGAGGAGACTTAAATACACGGATTTAGAAGCAAAGCTTCCATTCATTTCAGTGAGAGTTTTGTCTTAAAATATTGCAGAAAATATTAAAGTCTAAAAGGCTTACCCTTAAGGGTGTTCCTTAATCATTGATAACATTCAGTTGATTGCACATCATGAACTGCTTTTGTGCTCTGCAGCAGGAGGAGCACATGGCTCTCGATTCAGATTGGTGCATGTCTATATTGTCTCAATGGCAGAGGGTTGCAGAGAAAAATGCTCTGTCCTTCCTCCAATTTCCTCACAAAGGATATGAGACATCCAACCCAGACAAGAGCCCTGCATTTCTGTGGTGGGGATGGTCAGGATGCTGGGATGTTTGGGTGAAGCTGGACCTAATGGAACAGAAAAGCAATTTAAGCCACTAGATGAATCAGGGGCAGTCCTCATAACACAATCAAGAATCTCAGCAGAGGTGAATCATCTTCTCTGGAAGAAGAGCTGAAGAGTTTGAATAGTTTCGTAGGTGTCACTGTCTCAGCAAGCTATGCCTCATCATGATCTTCTCTGTCCAATGACCCAAGAAGATACTTTCTTGTATCACAACATCTGTAGAGTTAATAGAATAAAATATGTACCCTCTATTTGCATATACAGCTAGGATAGCAAATGGACAGTATGCTGTCACTTCCCCTAGGAATTACAAATGTGTAATGTTAAATGTATGTGAAATATGTGCAAATGTGTATTTGAGAGCAATTCTAGTACAGTCGTGTTGTCAGTGGACTTAATTTCAAGACTTAATAAACTGCCATGTTTGAGAAAAACTATTTATCTATGTCAGTTGTATTTTGGCTTCAGAAGTTCAAAACTATGTCATGGTAGAATGGTGAAAAAGGGACAGCTGTGTCTGTACTGGGAAGCAGTAAGATATCAATTCAAGTATAGTGGTTGAAAAAAAAAGCACATTAGAGTTAACAAAATGTCCATTTTTAGGTGTCAAGATGAGTTTTTTAATGCCTATCAAGGGTATCAATAAACATTTCTTTTCAGATTGTTGGTCAGTTTCATGTTTGCAAACAAGGCTGTTGGTTTTTACCACAGCCTTTCTTTGCAGGCAAATGGGCTGGATAATAGCTGCAGGCATTTTTCTTCGTGAGGGAATTGAATAAAGACCATCCACTGCTCCTCTCTAGAGCCAGGCACCGGCCACAGAGCCAGCTTGTGTGTTTTAACAACCTGCTGCACACAGAAGTCGCAACTCCAATCGACTTACAACAACTCGGAGGCAATTCTTCCAGACTAAAACCTGATATTTTTTTTTTTCCCTTGCCGGTTTTTGCCTGATGCTAGGCTGTAGTTGGCGTTGTCAAGGCATGGAAGGAATCTTACCTCGGGGCTGGTGCTTATGACTCGAGGAATCCCCAGTAACATCAGCCTGGTGCGTTCCAGGCACCACTGGGGGCTTTTTTTTTTTTTAACAGAGTATTAAAAATGTGGAGTTCGTAATTCTTTTCAGAAGCAGCACTTCCAGGTCAGTCCCGAAAGCAATGTGTCTGCTGTGGTGACACAAGAGTCCTGACAAGGGCTGTGGGCGTCTCTGATTCCCTCTCCCGGAACTCAAGGAGGGGGGATCTCTCTGCAGCCCCGGAGCTGCGGCAGGGGAGCAGGGGGATACTGGAGAGCGGGGCGGAGCTGTCTGTATCCCCCGCTCCTCCACCTTCCTGAGCACCTGAGGCAGGGTTAAACTACCATCCCGGGCATTCATCGCCGTGCTACAAAAAATAAACCCCCCCGCAAAACAACAAACTGACAAAACCCTGCGGGGAAGGGGGGGGAGGAGGGAAGGCGGGGGCGGAACGCTGTAATCGAGCAGCAGAGATTTGGAGATTTGAGAGAGGAGCAGAGCGAGCATTAAAATTAAATGTGACTTAAAATCAGCAGACAGCAGTAACTGCAAATGATCAATAATCATTCCATGTGCATTCCTCTGCTCATGTAACTGCAGCTAGGACCGCGCAAATACTGCAACTGAGTACTCGACAAGGGAATCAGCTGAGCGTGTGTTTAAACTATGGTTAATTCTTAATATGAACCATTCTTTTCAATTAAATGTTTCATTTAATCCCCTCTTGTCGGCTTGTTTAGGAAGCAACGTGTTTAGCTGCCAAAACGGTAATGTGGGTGCAGATTTATTCTAGGGAATTTGATATCATCCATATAATATCACTCGTGCGATGAATTATCGTCTTTTCTCTTCTTGCTTCGTTCCAGCCAGCTGAGGCAACGAACAATTCTTGGTATAAATATTTATGACGTTCTTTAAACGTTCAAAGGAAATTTGTCAGGGGGGGTCCTTCGAAGCACAGGGGAAAACCATATCTCAGTGAAGAGAGGAGTCTTGGAAATGTGAGCTCAAAAAGAAAAGCAGCTCGTTTTTCGAACAGTAACTTCGGAAAACGTTAATCGTGACTAATAATTTTTCCCACTGCTTTTCCTGATCTCTGTGTCCTAGACGGATGTCTTCCATCCTTTGCGGCAGGTCTAGCCACCTCCTTGTCCGGTGCCTCACCCTACGAAGGCTGTGGCTGTGTTCCCTGCTTTTGTGGTCTTTCCTTCCCCTGCCCAAATCAAACCCCTCGGGTCTCGCCGTAGAAAACTGTCCCTGAAACCTTGGATTCTGACGAACCTTTCCTTCCTTCCTTCCTTT
>VZTY01001051.1:103711-114089 GCA_013400935.1 Turnix velox | reverse complement strand
GTGTGTGGGTGTGTGGAGGGTCCTGCCTTCCAGCTGCGCCCCACGTAGGCAGCATCAGGCCGGAGGCACCTGAACGACTGACGCGGTTACAGCTTTTTTTTATTATCGTGCGTAAATGGCCACGGAAGAAGAAAGAAAAAGAAAAAAAAAAAAAGAAAAAAAACAACACGAAACACATTACCCCACGCCGTCGAAAACCGAAGAAAATGGTTAATCTTAGCGTTTCTGTAGAGTCAAAGGGAGCTAGGACATGAGAACTGGCAGCTGGCAGTGGGTTTAAGGTGTGAGTCGAGGGTGACAAGGGCGGTCCCACCCTTCCCTGGGCACTCACTGAGTCACCCCCACGCCGCCACTATGGGCCGTTTTCTGCCTCATCTTCCCCTCCCCCCTCACACTTGCTGCCCGCTCCCCCCGACAGGCAGTGGCTCTCCCCGTCCCTCCCACGCTCAGCAACACGTGAGGAGCGCAGGGATGGGGCAGCCCCGTGGGGGCGGGCAGCGTCAGAGAATGTCCGTGTGACCCTGTGAGCGTGCGGGGAGCTGACCAGGAAGGTCCTTCCTCACTAAGCGAGACCCTCTCCCACCACCACCAGGCCTGTGGAGCGGTGTTCACGGGGTGTGCCGTGGGTCTGTGTCTTCACAACCGGTGCCGTCGGAAGGGCTGCGAATGAATGATGCAAGAGGAAGACGGGGGGCGAAGGGGGAGTGAGGGGAAAGGAGAAGGAGGGAGGAAGGGAGATCGCTGGGGGGAGGAGGGAGGCTGGTGTTTGGAGAGCGAGGGATTAGCGAGGAGAGTCCTGACCCCGGGATCAACGGCCAGTCAAACCCGTTTACAATCACCCAGCGGAACACCGACGGCTCCCGCTGCAAGCCAGAGGCCGACAGGGCAACCAGCGAAACCAGACCCCCCCCCGCGGAGCGGGAGGCTTGTGGGGGAGGCCCCGGCCACAGCCTAGGGAGGCTGGAGGGAAAAGAGGTCCCTGCGGGATGTCGGGGTGCTGCAGTGCTCCCCATCTACCAGTCGTCCCAACTCTCTTGGGCCATAACCGGCAAGCAGGTGGGAGGGAAAGTGGAGGTCGACTGGGCCCAGAGAGCTGGGAAAAAAAGCGCATTGCTGACAGCCGGGAAAGGCCGCTCTTGAACTCCACACAGGGACCCTCCCGGACACCTGGCGATACCAAAGCCCGGCTCCAGTCATGCGTTGAGCGGCGGGCGGGCACGGGCCGTCCTCCCGGACCGAAGGCCATCTGCCGCACGGCTCCGCCATGCCACTGGCACCCCATGCACACAGGCACTGCACGGGGAGAAAGACATACAGTAACTTTTGGAGGGAGGAGAGGGGAATGGGTGGCAAGAGGTCCCTGCATTTTGGCCCACCCTTGTACAGAAAGCACAGTACCCCCCAAAGTGAGGATGCTTGGTGGCTCGGCTCAGTCCCACGGGCGATAGCAAGCACCATCGTCTGATTTAAAAGGGAGCTAAAGCAGGTGGGCCTGGACCAACTCAGACATTGACCCCCGGGAAGGGCGCCCTGGAGTGGCAAGTGGAGCCCAGGAGATACTGATCAAGAGGAAACAGGTCTTCATGGGTTCATGTTGTGATTAGGAGTGGGTGGTGCTTCAAGGGGAGGGAGGGAAGCTGAAGCCTGGAGCAAGTGAGGCTGAAGAGGAGACAAGTCACGCAGCAAACCTTAGTTGAAAAGTCACTTCTGGATAGTCAAGGCCCAAAGGAAGGCAGAAGAGAAAGAAAGAGAAAAGGTGTCAGGGCACTGTCTTGCAGAGTCCCGAGCCAGGCACCAAGGAGGAGGCTGGTGTGAAGTGATGGGGGAGCAATGGGAACCCATCCCTGCTGCTGGGGTAGTGGGAGGAAAAACAGATCATGCATCCTGGGCTGGCAGGGCCTCCTTGTCTGCCTGCCTGCTGGCTCCAATTCCACCATGTCTCTGCAGGGCAGTGTCAGGAGAAGCCATGAGATAGGGGTGTCCCCAAGGGAGAGATGTCAGGCTAAGAAGCTGGGCATCAAGTAGAGAGGCTTTCATTAGCAGAGGCTGGAGGAAAAACCTATTTGGCTTTACAAGGAGTGTAAAATGTGCTGTTCTGCTGTTGGGAAAAACTTTGCAAAAGCGAAGATTAGCAAACCAGTCTGGGGACTCCGGAGACACTTTGATAGAAGAGCAGTGTGGGGATAGTAAGAGGTGCTAGCAAGCTACCTGGAAGTCCTTGTTACTCCTTCTGCCTGAAATTGGGACACCTCTGGCTAGTCAGTAGAAGCTGGCTGAATTGAGTGACACCACAGTATTTGCCATCTAAAAGGCCAAGGGCTATAGAAAACCACAGCCTTCAAACCACACTCACCTGGTGTGGAGTGAGGGTAACCCAGGGAAGGCAAGACAGTCCCTAACATCGGGGTAAAACCAATGAGGCCTTGGGACAAAGAATCCCCCTTGTCCTATTTACAGAGCCTTGGGGTCCCCATAGGCAGCTTCATGCCTATCTTTCCTGGATGGTGTAATTCCCTGAAGGGAGGAGCCTTCAGTGAAGGTCTCATTTCAAGAAAGTCATTCAAGTGCTTTAGCATAACCTGTCAGGACGGGTTTGGGGGTAATGTGCTTCATGCTCAGTAAAATCCCATTGTCCACGCTTTCAGCTCGGGCACCTCTCATTGATTTGGAGTAGACGTGTGCCATGGTTAACTGCGGCTCTCAGATAGAGGGACTATCCTTCAGAAACCTTCGAAAAAATAAGGGGACAATGAAGCCAAGGAGAAGCAGGAGAGCATCTGGCAGTGGTCAAACAATTGGGCGAGTGCTAGAGGATGAGCCGAGCTCCGGGGAGTGGGAAAAGGCGACTTCAGCTTGGGGCAGGCCAGCGTGGGCTGAGGAAGTGGAGGGGGGAAGGATGAGAGGCTGCAAAAAGTGTGGATTTAGGAACAGAATAGCTTCCACCGGGAGGAGGTGAAATATAGTTTACCAAGGCTTAAAACTCTCCATAGCAACTAGGAACGAGTGGTGAACAAAGGCACCATACATTTTGGGCAGTATAATTTATACACTGGGGAGATGAGGATGTGGGAGGGGGAGCAGGGAGACCTTTATTTCCTATCAAAAAATTGTCATGAGCAAATTTTTAGAAGTGCTGAATTCAGCTCTTATGCAGGAAAAAGTATATGGGAATATAATCTTGCTAAAACTCTTGGACAGTGAGTAGTTCAATCTCAACAGATCAGCAGAATGAAGTAATGGGCTCTGCAAGCTTGGGGCCGCAAACACAAAATGTCCCAAGCTAGAGGAGAGACCTAAAACTCCAGGCATGAGAATTCACAGCAACGTACCAACCCAAACCCACTATTCCAATGTTGTGCACAAAGCTGGGGGGCCTGAAACCATCTATGCTTTCCCAGAGTTACCATGACCTTCCCTCTCCTGCCTTACACAAAGGTTAATATCTTTATCTTTGTGGAAGATCTTGAATAATCACCCAATCAAGAGACTGGATTAGCTTTACATATTACCTTTCAATTTTATCTGTACATAGCAGAAAATAGCTAAGTCTTTGCTTTATTTTAGGGTTGTCTGAGTTTTTTTTCAACTTCTGTGCGCTAGTAGTCCTACATTCCTCTAACTTGCTTTTCAGTCACAGGGCAGGTGAGGGCTGAGTGTTTCTCCCCTCAGTGTTAGAATGTAGAAAAAATACTGCAAAAAACCAAGATGCTTGTATGGTCAGGTCTTCATGAACATGTGTATTCCCTATTTGGAAGTATAGTGAAAAAGAAAAGAAAACTAGATGGTAAATGTCTTTTATAGTATGTAGCTGTAGGAGAGAAACCTGCAGGTTTCAGGATGGAGAGATGTGAGGAACTGTGAATCTCAGATTTCAGAAATATTTCTCAGGAAGGTTAAAATTCGGGGGAGATAATAAAATATGAAGAGCCAAACAAGTGAAGTATGGAGTTGAGCCTAACAAACTGCTCAGCAGCATGTGTCAAACTGCCCTAAGGATGAAGAGGGAGGAGTATAGACATGCAATCCATTTTCCAAACAGGGACTTTCTATGCCCTTATATTGCATCATTACTTCTGTGCCTTGCAGAATAGCTGAAAGGGCAAAGAACTGAGAGAAGAACATGCATTTCTTTCCCCCAGAGAACGTAATCTGTTAATGGTCAGTTTCTAAACTTCTAGGACAAACAGTCCATTCAAGAGATCAACTTTGGGGTAACTACATTTTGCTTTGACTAGGTGACTGCAGAGAAAAACCCTGCATCATTTTCCTGAATATTGCCACATCTTCTTAGTTTTAGGAGTCACAAGACAAAGCCCACGAGGTAAATAGGACAACCTCATCATAGCAAATGTGCCACAGATCCAGATATTTAGGAGAAGGAAAGGAATGAAATGACATTAATGAAATTGGATGACCAAATGAGGGGGTAACCCATCGGTATAGGTTTGCTATTTGGTTTTATTATTTAGTTCCAGGTAGATAAATGTATTTATGCATGTCTAGCATGTTTTAGATGTTTTGTAATGCCTAAATCATTATGTTCATGTATTCACAGATGTTATTTATATGGCTGTGTTTATATCTTAAGATGCCAACCTTAGATGCCAAGTAAGAGAAGATACTTCAGCTGAAATTTAATCTGATTTTCATGAGAAGGATCAAACTCATGTTGGGCCAAACAAGGTGCTTGCGTCTCGTGATATTCACACTAAACTCCTTTAACCACCAAAAGTATACAGAAGAAGAGAAAATAACTAATGTCCACTGAAAATCTGACAATGTGTAGGTAGCAACTGCTACACATGTGTTCTGGCATCATTTACTCGGGAATATCACATCAAATTAATGCTTTCGGGAGGAGGCTCCATAGGCTTCTGCACCAAATTCACATACCAGCAAGCCAATGGATCTTGTCATGTCTTTTAGTTGTAATATCACATGCCCACTGCCCAATGGGTAGAAGATGCACTTCAGACATGAAAACTGAATGATGAGTGGAAGTATGGAGATGGAAAATCAGAGCTAAAATTCACAGAGGATCTGCTTTGGCTTTTGCAGCACAAGAGAAAATAATAAAAAAATCGAAGAAAGTGCAGAAAACATATTAGAGAAAGTCCCTTCCCTATTCTGTGAAGCAGCTGGGCAACATCGGTAACGGAATCCTTCTCCTCTTTGGACACCATACAGTAAGGAGAGCCACAAAACACTTGAAAGGGAAAACTTTGGTGGTGCTGACACCTCGGTTAGCAAAACCACACGGATTAAAGAGATTTTAGAGAGTCTCCCTGGGGATGACAGGCGGAACAGTGCCTCGGTTCGACTGCCTTTATGGTACAGGCAGGGAGAAAAACTCTCCTGCGTGGAAAACAGGGGAGAAGGCAGGTGAGGTGTGGGAGGGGAAAGCCTCCCGATGTCCCTCCTGTTTCCTGGGAAAGAGGCTGCTGACCGAAACCGGGTCAGGCTCCAGCGTCCGTTACTTACTCTAAAAATCAGTCTGATTACCCAAACTAGTCGCCAAACGTCGTTTAATGAAATCATGGACCCGACTTTCCTATGCTTGCCCCCCTTCTTCTGCCCGACAGCGCCAATAGTTTCTTAAAGAAAATGGTGTGAGTGGTCCCTTCTCACTCTCCCCTTGGCACTGCTACCCGGGAGACAGCCGCCATGGTTATTCAGTGGAGGAGGTTCAGGTTCCCACTCCTCCGTTCCGTCAACCCCCCCATGCTGTCCACCCCCTGTGGCGTCGCAGCGAAGATAACAGCCTCTCGCCCCCTGGAGAGGGAACATCGCGACAAAGCCGTGTCCCCGAGCTGAGTGAGGGAACTGGCGGCAGAGCCAGGTTGCTAGGGCCTCCACGCGTTATTTTCCCGTGTGGGACAGAGAGATCTGGCCCCTGACTGGTCGGGGAGCCCGGAGATGGCTCCAGAAGAGGCACCGGTTGTACCTGGCATCCCGGGATCCAGATGTGCTCCAGAGGTTGCCGTGCGCCTTAGACTTTCTCCCAACTCCCTTTATGTTTGTCCGGCAGTGACCAAATGGCAGCTTCCACGACCTTATTTGCAACTGGTCTGCTCGTCTGCCTTCCCTCTCCGGTGATATTTTGTGGGGTCATTTTGGGTGAATCCAGCTAATTGTGAGAGTTTGGAAAACTACGACTCTTTCTAGAAATCTTTTTAGGAAACCTGTTAAAATACCAGGCTTGGGAATGCAGTATTTTTGCCTATGCAAAAGACACAAAATATGAAGCAACCTAAAAGAACACGTTAGGGGAGGGGGTGGGGGGGAAATAAATCCAGTAAAACAAAGACCAGAAAATTTTCTCCTCTTATACGGCTACTCATTAAAGAAATCTCTTTCCTTGCACATCAAATGAGAGATATTTTGAAACAAAGCGCCTCTGAGATGTGTGTTTTCTGCTTCATCAGGGTTCTGTGTTTTGATGAGTCTGGTCGATGCCACTAATACGGAAAAAATACAGATAGAGAAGCAAGGAGCACTGCCACCCAATTTAATATTTAGTGTCTTTCTCCAAGAGCAGGTTATCTCCACCTGAGAGCAAGATGTTAATAGCAAATAACAGTACGGATTTTCCCACTGTATGAAGTACTTTCTGGATGTGTCCATAAACTCAATAAATATCATTGTCCTTTTGAAATTACTGCAGACTACTAAGATTGCTCGGCTGACCCTCAACCATACTACACAGACATTGCCAAACCGAATTCCCTTATTATTTCTCAGTTTCTCAGTGCCAACACTTGCTGAAAGGAGAATGCAGGATCCCTAATTTAAATATTTGGTTTCCGAGGGGAAAAAAAAAAAGGAGGTAAAAGAAAAGGAGTAAGCAAGAAAAAAAAAAACGGGAGGAAACTTGTCTTTTACAGTGAAAGAAATTTAACAAGTCTGTAGGAAAATGGTCTAAAAATTATTTGACTGGTGTTGTCTCTATTCCAACCTGCAAGCCTTCTGCAGGTGATTTTGTCTCTAGTATAAATGTAATATAATAGCCGAGATAGATATTGTTTCACTTTCAGCTATCTGCTCTATACTCCGGTCTCATTCTACACTAGATGATTACCTTGCCTCTCCTATATGCACAATTTAAAGGGAATTACCTATTACTTCAATTATTTGTTTCTTATCAACTGATGTTACACTACAAGGATTTGCATTGAAAAGACACAAAGAAAGAGCAAGTCATGGCACATTGCCAAATAAAAGAGTAATGTTCTGGTGAATTTAGCCTAAATAATTTACTGCTATATAAAAGTGGAAAAGTGGAAGGTGAACCCTTTGACCAATAAATCTCTTCTGCATGTGAAACCCTTATCTTGTCCCCTCCAATATATTCCACACTAGGAAGCCATCATCATTGGCTCTGGTTTGTTATTTGTAAACCTTGATCTTCTGCACTCGGTGTCCTAAATATGGATAATTAGCATCAGTTTATCACGCCTCTGCATATTTTCTCTTCTCTCCAAACATGCATGCTTCTATTGGCTGCCATTCTGTCACAGAAGATTATGGAGACAGATTGCAGAGAATGAATGTGCTAAACGAGATTAGGAAGGAATAGAAATAGCAACTTGGCCAATAAATTCCTCGTGAGAGCCTTATCATACAATTACACGTTGACTTGTTTCACACTCTCCCAGCCTCTTAATCCAACGCCCCCACCAAGAATAAAATTTCACTAATTTCTGAATTACTGCATATCCTCATGACTTGTCACTGAGAATGGCTGGAAGAAGCAACGCGGGCGAAAACAGCACATCGAACTTCCAAAACCAAACCGAACTTTAAAGACAAAAAGAGACGGGACTTTACACCCTTCGTGGCCTTGAGCAGAAGTTTTTTGTTGCGCCGCAGTTTTCAAGGGTTAAGACTTCAACATCAGGAGTTTTCCTCGACGCTTTCCCGGCCCAGCAATTTCCGTTGGACATTCCATTATCTTTTAGATGAACCCAGGGATAAGAATAGGATGCACTGATGCTGCTAAATCATTTTTACGTGATCACTTGGTCTGCAATCAGCTTTCACTGGTGAGCCCTTACGAACTTGTCGAACCCCTCCTTCCATCACTCATTTCTTCGACACTTCTGAAGATGTGATAATTGAGAAGACGCCAAAAGCGTGAGGTCAAAGCGGGAAGAAACCCTACCGAAATTACAAGAAACACCTACCAGCTCTGTGGAATTAGTTTTACCCGTTATTTCAGCGCGGAAGTTTTAGAAAACAGGATTTTCTTGACGTAATTAAGAGTCATGGCAAAGCCCTCCAGGAGACGTAGTCTCTGGAAATGCTGAGTATCTGTTTCCCCCTTTAGACTAGCCCAGGGGGAGGACTTTCAAAAATGTAAGTGTCGTGATAGTATTGTTTTCGTTGGCTTAGGTAGGTGTGAAAGAATAGAGAAGACTAAGAAGCCTCAAGCTTTGCTCGGTGGATCTATACTCTCAACAGAGACTGGATGTTTCAGTGCGTTCGTCTTACAACTTTAAGTGATTTTAGGATAATTCGAGGCGTTTATTACCACGAAGGGGTCGCTTTAGAAAGCAAGATGGTTGTGGAACTTGAGAAAATGTTTCCCACAGAAAATGTGAATCTTCAACCACATGCAGGCTTTCAGAACCCGGATGAAAAGCATGACCACGACGTGCTACGTAATACGGGGACGTTTAGAATCACTCCCGCCCGTGCAATCAGACGGCAGGAAAGTCCTGACATAGTGGTGAATAGCTAAATGTTGTAAGTATTAAGGATGCTCAAAATAAAGGGTTTCCCTTGACTAGGACCATCCTTGCACGCTTTACCTTGAGTTGGAAGTGATCCAGGCAGCAGCGGACCTACTTCTGCTCCCTTCAAGTATGGCAAAACCTGCGGGTAACACAGAGCATCAAGAGTCCTGTGACATTTTCACTACTGGGTCCTCTGAGTTATCATAAAACGAGTTTTTTTGTGAGGATGTTGATTTTTTGGGTTTTTTTTTTGACCTGCATGTTCCTTTTCTTTTGCTCTCCCGGGGAGTTTTGCTTCAATCACCTCCAGATGGAAAAAAGCAGACTGCAGTTGGGGGTCACCTTCATCTAGAGCCTTAAAACCACGCTGTTGCAGAAAACACTGAGATATAAGCGTGACCTTGTGGGACAGCAAGACGGCTCTGCTACCTGTTTGCTGTCACAACAGCCTCTGAACAGTCGTGGACACGTACAGTGAAGAAAATTAATTAAACACTCTCTTATTTCCTTCTTCCTTTCCTTGTTATCCACATAGGCACATTCATATGCGCCCATATCTGTATGTATACACACAGACACACACGTATACATATATACGTATACACACATCTCCCAAGTGAATTAGCTGCAGCAGGGAGAGAGGCGTTTGCCATTAATCTGGGAACAAACCGCTAACCTCGGTGACTGGTATTTTAGCTTTTCTTTTCTCGCCTCTCTCAGTGCGGGGAGAGCAGTAAAGCTTGTGTGGACTGATTGTGAGGGGCTCTGCTGGAATTTGGCAGGCCAGGGGCTTGGAGAGAAGCCCCATGCTGACTCCTATTCAGCAGGCCAGTTTTCTGCGAGCTTTGGAAGTTTCACTCAGCCGTGCACTCAATGGCTTCACAAAGCTGATTACAAGCTTCAGCGCATTCCTGAAGGAGCCAAAAGCGACGCAGGTGCAAACGAGCCGAGGGAGCCCCTTATCCCGGTGACAGAATGGGACAAGCTGGGAAAGGCTTGGACCACACAAATCCAAGGCTCACCAGGCAGCAGCAAGCCTGCCTTGGGAACCGGGGATCATTATCCGCTCCATTCAGCGGGGACCCAGCGGCCGCAGCGGCACGTCCAGGGGCTGGGGACGGCTCCCGGGGTTCTCCGTCCAGGGTGGGAGCCGCGTCGCTTCACCTGATGTGCCCTCCTTTCTCCCCTTGTCGGCTACCTCACGCAGGGACCTGAAGTTTCCCCGCTCCCCCGACCCGATGGCCACCCCAGCATCATCCCCGTGGCTGAAGTGTCTCGCCGGTTTTTATCCCCATATTGCCCCATCACACACGAAAATCCCCCGCCGCCCTCCCTCCGCGTTCTTCTGCCCTTCCCCATATAAACACAGCCCTTAAGGATCTGTCTGGAAATCCAGCGCAGAAAACACACTGATCCGAAATGGCAGGTTTCCTCCGGACCGGAGTTCTCTGACAAACACCCTATTTTGAAGACCGTCTTTAATTCCAGAGAGAAACCACCCGAGAGGGCACTCGCTTCCCCCTCCCCTCCTCTCCACCACCACCCTCCCGCTCCCCCTCGCAATTACTCGAGCCACCCGATTCCCACAGAAACCTCCCGCAACACAAACGCCTGGTGAATGCTTTCTGACTTCCTGAAAGCAG
>VZTY01001051.1:54127-103578 GCA_013400935.1 Turnix velox | reverse complement strand
TCCTTTAATTGGGGGTTCTCAGGGGGAGTTCCTCTCGCCTCCTCTCCCTCGCCCCCTTTCCTCCCTCCAGCCGGGAGAAGAAGCCCGCACTTTACTTCGCCGAGAAATTAATTACGGCCCTTTCCCGCTATCAATTACGGAGGAATCAGCCTTTCCTAGGGAGAAGAGAAATAATCAAAAAGCTTTTCAGGCTTAGGGGGGCCAGGGGGAAAGAAGGACCTCGGACCGCCGAGCACATAATACGGCAAGGGGGCTGCCGCCCTTCTGGGCGCTGGTTTCATATGCAAATAGCGAACTGCCTCCAAGTTATCATTATGGTTTTTATTTTTTTTCTCCTTCTTTTTTAATGTTATTATCGTGTCGGGGGTTTTAATAGCCACATGCTCTCCTCTCCCCCTTTGCCTTTCAGCGAGGTTTCCTTGGCGATCAGCCACGCCGCTTCTTCCCCGGGCGCGCTGCCTCTCCCTCCCAACTCCCCCTTACTCTCCCTTCCTTCTCTCCTTCCCTCCCTCCCTCCCTCCCCAGCCCCAAGCGCCTGCCCCACGTCCATGTTAATTTCGCCCTATGGAAATGAAAGCGGCCCGGACGGGCAGCTGATATTAAAGCGNGCCCCCGCCGCCCCTTTCATGCTGGTGAGATGCTGGGGAGGCAGCGGTGCGTCGCTTGCGCGGAGCACACCGCCTGCGAGCGGTTGCCTTGGCAGAAAGGTGCAGCTTTCTGATGTTCTTTTGTCTGATAACTAATTCAAGTTAATGCGATCTTTATGTAAAGCTAACAGCGGATAATTGTCTATTTTCTCGCCAACAATCTCCATCACAATCACTTATCTGGAAACCTGCGGTTGTATTAATCGTTATATTCCCCGAGATAAGCGTCTCTCGAATTATCAGTAAACACTGGAGGGAAATTAAACAAACTCCAGAGCCACTTAAGTTTCCTCGGCAGCTTTTAACCCCCTTCTCTTCTTCTCCCCTCCCAAAAACCAACCTGAGATCGGAGCACAAGATGAAAGGAGGGGGGTTTATGCGTGTAGGGGTGGGTGAGATAGTAGAGAAGGGCCTGAACTTGGGGAATCCTGGCCAATGCGCCTTCCCTCTGAGGAGCCCGCTTTGCAGACAGAGATGGGCTCGTACCTTTACGCCCCGCTCGCCGGGCGGGGGTCGGTCTTTAGTAGCCCCTGGGACCGTGTTGGCAATTCTTGTAAATCATGTAATTAAGTGTCTCAGTCGCTGCAGGGGAAAGAGGAGCGGGCTAAGAGAGAATACGCAGGGAGATTAAGTAGAAGGTGCATGGCTTTAGGACTGCTATACGAGGAGGAAAGAGTTCTGCTACCTTCTGAGAATCACCGTATTAGCACAATTATTGGCAATATTTATACTAGAGAGTGATCTGAACCCCAGGAGGGTTACAGAGAGTGCGAGAGAGAGAAAACTACTGTGGGAATATGTTTTACTGCTAAGATCCCATCAGTTCCGTTAGGTGTAAAGAAATTATAGCAAATTGTGCTGGAAACTCCTCCAGGGAAAACATACTTGTATGACAAAGATTTTGTCTTTTTGAGATGAAGTCAAAACATCGGTGTCGGAAAAAGCTCATTTTAGGGGCGCTTGCCGGCTGTGTGTGTTTACTCGGCTACTGGGGAAGGAGGAAAGAAGAGGAGGGGAGGAAGGGAAAAAAGGAACAAAAGAAAAAGGGCCCAAACCATGATATTTCAGTGGGCCTCCACAGAGAGTCTGCAGCTCCTCAGGGGAAAATGGGGCGTGCTTCAGCCTCTCTCAGCTTCCCCCCTCTCCCAGCCCTGTGCCCTGGCGGGAGCGGTTCCGTCCGCCTTGTGCAGGGCAGGCTCTCAGCTCTCCTCTCGCATAGTATTTCTAGGGGGGTTTTTCCACGTCTAAAAGGGCTTTATGAACATTAACTAATTAATCCTGGCGCTCAGTTACGGAATGGGCACCAAGGTATTTCAAAACTTGCCTCGCTGATGGGATTGATTTATTATCGCCTTATGATTTCTGATGAGTAAACTTGGATTCTCAGAGGTCTCCAGTGGCTCCCATCTTAGCCCGGGAAAGGAAAGATGAGGATGGGAAAAAACCCTCAAAAACCAAAATCCGCAGCACAACCAAACAAAATATCCTAGCAAAACAGTCAAAACTCCTGTTATTAGTTTGTGTGTCAAGGCACTGTTTTTCCAAATACGATCAATTTCTTAAACAAAAAAAAAAAGAAAAAAAAATCTTTTAACTTCTTTAATTCTCGAACGTCTCTCTTGCTGTTTAAGTTCCCAGGGTAGCTTTTTCTTATGGCATTTGAGAATCATCCCACTTCATCTCTCACCTGAATCTTGTCATCTGTGCCATCTTGAAGTGATCTGTGAACAATGCTGGTCCCTTGGACAGCCCAAGCTGGTCAATCAGGCAGAACAGACTATGCAAATGGAATGGAAAGGCGAAGCGATGGGGAACAGTGGGCCCCATTGTCTTGGGCATTTCAAAGCGAAGCCCAGCTGCAGCGGGCGTTGCTGTCTCGGACCCCGGGTTGCTACTCTAATGTCATCATTGCAAAACATCACATTTTGAGAACTCTCCAGTCTGAATGCATGAGCAGCCCTCTGCAAAGATCGTGCTTTGCCGTGACATCTTTCGGAGTCACCGAAAAAAGAAGGGAAAAAAAAAAGGAAAAAGAAGGGAATGGTGGAGGGAGGGAGAGGATAAAACCCCAAACCACAACAACTGTGAACTGGTATCCCGGCCACATTTCCTGCTCACATCCTTCACCCCTTTCCCTGCAGTACAGCTGACACTAAAAGCCTTCTGCAACCTTTTGGGAAACACATTGCATCTCTTCTTGCTCTTAGAGTCGAATCAGATGGTGATTTAAGTTGCATTTAACGTTTTCTGTGGGGTCTTCTTCGGGCACTCTAGTGAGCCAACGCTGGAGGAAACATCGCTGTGCCCAGGCAGTGAAGTATTTATTCACAGTCACTTCCAAAACTTCATATACTCGTGGCTTTAGAAGAATCAGGCAGCGTCTTTGCAAGTGATTAAACCGGCAGCTAAGCTGGGTATTTACAGGTCTGTTAGGAGTTTCTTTGAGTGCTCGGTTTCTTAATACATGCCTGCAGTTGCTGCTTCTGAATATTGCTGCCAGCCCTGTTCCAGCTCTGCTTCCCGGCGCTGGTCCCAAAGTTAGCCCAGCCATGAGAAATTAACTTTCACTTCAGTAAAGCTGAAGGCTGTTGGATGATTAATGTGCATTTTCTAGAGACTAAATCATAGCCCACTTTGCACTTATCACTCCTTTTCATTTTCTTTTGTCTCTAGGTGACATTTGTGATCACCATGTGGTGAGCAGAGGAAGCTCCCCTCTCTTCCACACTCATGTCAGGAACTTTGGCTCAAGGAGCAAAGGTCTGTGCCACTGGTATCTTAAAATGCTGGAGATTACCCTTCTCTTTTCCTCATCCCTTATCTCACAGGATGTCCAAATCTGCTGCTTGTCCAGCAACAGGCTTATTACAGTGTGTCTACAGTGATGGGTAACTCCATGGCCAGTCTCAGATGGTGCTGCCAGAGATGGAGAGGTCATACATTTCAGTGCTCAACCTTGAGTATATATAGTATTTAGCATTCACACAGGAACAGAGAAGAAAGTTTAATCAAATTAAGAGACTCAAAAACTCATAATTAGATTCTTTGCAGGACCAAGAATAGTTCATAGTTTCCTTGAACTTTCTCTTTCCCTGTCGCTAGGATAATGTATTCTGTAATAAGGCAATGTAAATTACAAAGATAGCAAAGCACGAATTTTTTTAAAAGTAAATAATTATCCATCATGATTTGATTAGCTTCTCAAATTTAAATTTTCCCCTTTCAGAATGCAGTGTTTTGGTAAGAAGGGAAAGATGGGAGCCACAAAGAAAAGCTAAGAGGGTTTGAAGTGAATGGGGACAATAAATTACTGCATAGGGGATAATAAATTACAGCATAGGTGCCATTTCAGCTTCTGACTGGGAGCTTCTCTCCCTTTGCCAAGGAGCATTTTCCAAGGATAAGTCCAGGGTTAAAAGAAAACTATTTTCCAGCTACATTGGCCTCTTTGTCAAACGAGGATCAGCAGGAACTCGGACTGCTGCCTGCTTCAAACAAATGTCTCAATAGAGATGATTTGCACTGTAAGCACTCTTCCCTGCCAGGTATTTGTTAGCAGAAGTCCCCAACACTCTTTCCCCCATCAGTTTAAAACTTTGCCTACTAAACAAATGGATCTCCAAAAATGCATCTCCCAGGAGAACATACTTTGGGTTCCCAGTGGGCCTCTTGCTTGCTAACTTGAATACAGAAACCCAGAGGACAAATGATGTTTTGCAGCCATGGAGGACAACAGCAATACACGTGGCCAGCAGTGCATATACCCTGTTGCTGTAAGCAAGTGCATCTCCATCTGCTTCTCTGCTCAAGTGATTCCAGAAAGATGTTGTGAAGAAAGAGGATGCAGTGGCTTTCAAAGAAGAATAGGTGGTCTGTACACCCTCCCATGGAGTTGTTGCTGTGGGGGTGCACTGAGATGTGTGTCTTCTCTGTAAATACCTCAGTTCCCACTCAGTGATGAAATTGATGATGTTTGTCAGGGCCCAGACCATGGGTGGAGGATGTGAGCTCATAAGGTCATCCCACCATCCTTGACCCAGACATGCCCGTCTCCTCCAGCAGCCCTATCACACATGTCCACCCAGACTTTGTCACTTCTCAGCAGCCTGGCTGCCTCACACCTCGGGGCGGAGAGCCCTGGTGTGGGTTGTTTACCATCAAGCTTGTCCCTCCACAGCAGCAAACAACTTTCCATCACCCATGGTTAGCGGGGTGGGAGGGAAACAGCCCCAGATGTGCCCCTCAAGTAGTGTGCTGGGATAATCAAGGACAACCTCCTTTCCCAGTTGTCCCATATACCCCTGGCCAATGGGGGCAAATTTGAAACAAGAGCAGCTTGTCTCTTGAGGAGCTGAACTTTGCTTTTCTGTCACAGCTGAAACTTCTACTCCTTCCTCCTACCTGCCCCCGTCCTGGTACATTCAGCCACAGTTATCTCTGCTCATGCACTGACTGTATTTTTCATGTTTATTATCATCCAACCCAGCATAGTGCCATCTGGCACATGCACACACGGGAGGAAGAAAACCATATATTCAGCAAATGGAGCATACAGGGTTTAGGTTTTGTTTTGTTTTCCTTATTCTCCCAGTTTCTTTTGGAAAGTATGTGAAAGGCTCAGCTGAGCAATTCACCTTCAGGAAAAATGATGAAACCCCCCGGTTAAGAAAATAAAAATTAAAGCAGAGCAGAGATACTACGAAGCAACCAGAGCATCCTCTCTGCTGAAAGGCAGTTTCTTCTTTTTCACCTTCTGTGTTTCATTTCAGCTTGTAGTTTAAATTGCTTGTGTAAACTCTTTTTACCTAGGTTTTCTTCAGGTCTTCCCCACAGGTATTTTACCATATGACAAGTGTTTTAAGCAAGTCATATATAAAAAACACAATACTCTTCCAAAGTGCTAGGGCACGGCGAGCCACACCACAGTCCTTGAGATCTTTGCCATTTTCATTGCTACAATAAAAATGAGTATAAAAATACATATTTGGAGTGGATGTGAAAAAGCAAAAACTAGTTTCTTTGAAAGCTACCAATGAAAGCACTGCTATCTTATTTGTAACATAGTTTTATAATGGAGTTGTGTAATCAAAGTATATTTCTTCTGTGATAATTCATGCACTGTAAGGGTATTGGTGGAGTTACCTGTGGAAAAAAATACCACACAATGTCTTTTTGAATTTCTTTCCATTTTTACTTATTTTTTCTAATTCTTATATTGTTATCTAAGTCAGCAACCTTAAATTAACTATCAAGTTGACTTTTGAAGAAAACCTACAAATGTGTGATAATGACAATATTTTAATTACTGTTGAAAATCAATCCTTCAGGTATTTTAATACTATTTGCCTATTTAGCATTGTTTTTGGTTTTTTTTCCCATTTCATTTTTCAGAGCAAAATTCTCTGCCATTTCCAAACAGTTAAAATAACCCTAAATGGGATAATTGTTTGTTTGTTTGCTTGCTTTTTTTTTTCTTTTTTAATAAATTGAACAATAGCTTTAATGAAAATGTGAAAGAAAACAGTTCTTGGAACTAAATTCTCAGCTGCTCAGATTTATTGAGAAAAGCCACTTCTTGTTTTACAGGTGCAAAGTGTTAAAACTGTTCCCTGATCCTGCTGAAACAGAGAAAGTGTAATTAATACGCTATCTGTGCAAGGAGTTGGTCTCACATCTGTTCAAAATTCAGTATATCCTTTGCTCATACCCTGATCCAAGGCTAAGTGATGTCACTGTAATGACTTCAAGAGGACTTTGGATCAAGGCCTTTCACACCACTATGCCTCACGCCATGAGGCTGAGAAAAGCTATTTTTACTACATCTTTCCTGTGAAATCAGATTAATTTGGAAGGAATTAGAAATGCTTGGACAGAGATGCTCATGGATAATTTTTACAATACTTTTCACAACAATGCTTTTCATTTTAAATATTACTTGCAAATATAATTCTATAGCAAGAAAAAAAATTTGCACTTTCTAGTGTATTTCTGCTCATCTGTGATTTTTTGGGTGAATCAAGCTTTACTTTTACACGCATGTGTTCATTGCTTTATTTCTGGCAATGGAGCATTGCAATTTTTATGTAAATAACAAGCGAAGAGGGAATCTATTGTGAAATACAATGTATGACAAATTCATTGAAACAAGCAAAATAATTTAAATAATGGTTATTCAATAAATGTCAGGAAAGCAATCCCACACCTTCACTGATTGAGGCTGCTGTGTAACTCGGAAGAAAGCGATCAAGGGAGACTTTTAATGCAGTAATATATGGAGCGTGTTCCAGTTGTTAAGCACATAATTAGAAAATCAGCAAGTCTTACCAAAGAGGGTCATAAACAACCACAATTAAAAACTCAAATTGCTATCTGCTTTGTATGGCAACATGCACGGGGGGGGTCTGGGGGAGGGGAAAGCAGGTGGAAAAAAGTGGATTTTTTGGTGATAACTCGGATTAGCTCATTTTAAACTTCGCTTTAACTCTGAGACCTGCAAAGCAAAGAAAGCAGAACTTCGCAGTTTACTGTTAGAAGCTGCTTTATGGATAGAATGGCTTTGAAGCACCTCCAACAAAAGAGGTGTAAAGGAGAAATCAAGGTGGAAGCAACAGTCGGAATGATATGAGCACAATGCAACAATCTTATGTGTGGTAAGTGTTAATAGGTATGAAAGCAAAATAAACTGCACATTGATTTTCTTCATCCTGTATGTACTAAACAAGTAGAATGGCAACAAAACCTTTTCATAAATGACTTAAATTTTCAGAGTTTATAGCCTTTCCAGAAAATTTTATTAATTTTGATATCCAAAATCAATGTAGCCTGGTCAAATAATCTCTAATTAGTAATTTGAGCAGTAATCAGTGTCAGAATGACATTTCCACACACTGAAGCTATCTCGTGCCACTTAAGTAAACTGAAGCGGCAGGACAGACCTGCCTCATTAAGCCATGTCCAGGAAGACAATATGTGGGAAAAGAAACCCCATCATAATTAAAAGTCCCATCCAGATTATGGTATTATCATTAGGTCATTATAAATGGTGGGTAAGTGAAGCAATGTTACTTTTCAGTGGTAAGTGCTTTGAAAATTTTAAGGAATTTCAATACTTGAAAATATTTTCCAGCTCACCTGCTTACAACATTGTGTTTTACCCCCCGTTTCCCTATTTATTCCTCTAACTCTCCTGAAGTGGCCTTCAAAATGCATAAGAGTGGATTTATTGTGAACTTTACTGTTGCAGCTTCGCTGTGGTTGTTCTGATCATTTCAGGACAAGTGTGACAGTTTAAACTAATGAGTGAACATCTATTGTGTTAGAGCTGTTTCCTGGTTATCTAGTTATTATTTATTTCCTGCTTGTTCCATTGTTTCTTGCCTTATGAAGACTCCTGTTTGCTCTGATAAAATTCCTTATAACATGGCTGCGACACCAAGGGTTGGGTGAAAGGGGTCCTCTGAGTGATAACACAAAGAGCATATAAAGAATTCATCACAGCAGTCAGTAGTATAATGCAATTTATTTTCACCAGACACATCCTCTTCACTACTGGATTAGTCACTTCACTAATGAGCAAACAACCTATAACTCACAGGAGTGGGATCTTAATGTGCAGGTCTTGCCTTCACCACTGCAGATGAACTGCAGCGTGCTCACTGCTACCACAATCACTTCATGTTTATGGTTCCTTCCTATCTTTCTTGGGCATTCCATATGCAGCGAGTATTACAGGTGGGTGAAAAACACAGGACTCCATGGCAAAACAAATATAATTTTTATTGTTCCAGAAAACATTAATGAAAGATGCCTTGCATCTAGATTCCACCAGGAGCCCATTAGCAGAGAATGAACCAGGTTTAAAAAGTGATCTTTGTGCGTGCTAATGCATTCAAGATGCTATTTTCTACCATGTTATGCCAGGCAGCTTTCAAATTTATTGTCCAGATCGCACTTTAGCATGGCTTTAAGTTTAAAGAGAGTTTATCAGGTCATTCACTGCATGAATACTGCTTGTCTTCCTGTGCTAGGAAAAGCTGACACTATGAAATCTAAAAAATTCAGAGTTTGTCAGTGAAAAGGGAAATTTACACTTCCAGTGGAATCAAAGGACTTAAAATGCTTTTTTTGCACCCTTTATTTGGTATTAAAAGAGCCCATAAATTTGAGCCTATGATTATTAATTATTAGATACTTGGAGTTCAGAATCAAATTCAATCAGCAGTATAAAATATTCAAAATTTGAAATTGCTGTGTCACCATATGTGATGAGTGAAACAGAAATGGAAGCAAAAGTACATTCTGTACCTCATTTGGTAAAGAATGATGAGAAGATTTCCATACCCAGCATTGTTTTCAACATTTTACAATTAATTCTAGGACTCATTTCATGCACTTAATCCAGAAACATTTTCCTAGAGACAAAATAACTTTCGTATTTGATGGCAGGGCTAAAACTCTTCTGCTGAAATTCCCAAGATAAGGTTATTCCCAACTTTATGCCCAGCAGATCACAGAAAATTTACCTGCCTGCCACAATGAAACCCATGGTAATTAGAACGGTTCTAAACCTTTAAAAATATTCTAAGCCCTTATGCACTTACAGGTAAGGCCAGAAAACCTTTTTTTTTCCTGCTTTCTCAAGATCCTAAGTAAAGATCCTGGACTAAATCCCATCAAATTCAGCTGGAGTGTTTTTTGTTGACTACCATAGATCTGAAATCAGAATGTACCTGAAATTTTCTTTTGTTGTTCTGGATCTGTGATGGTTTTGAGCAAAACCTTGGGTAAAGTATTGCCAACAACTCTTGGAACAGAATTAGCTGAGCAGTAAAATGGATTGACTGCTCCGCTGCTGTGCTGCATGTTACCGCTATGTATTATGTTTTACAGATATGGCAAGTACTACAGGTTTTAGGTTTATGAACACTTCTGTTCTTTCCTGAGTTAATTCCTCTTACAAATAAGAAAGCAGTGGTTAAACTGGTCTATATTTTAGAACCATGTCTTATCTGGAGAATTTTCAAGAATGAGAAATCCATCATAGTGCTCAGTAGAAAATTTCAGTGGTTTGTTGTCATCTCCAGTAACTTCTCAGGCATTTTTTAAAGCTGGAGTTTGTCTAGTTCAAACTTCCAGGAGCAAGGTAACGTATTTATTTGTCTGATAGACTGAAGAGTCCTCTACAGCCATCCTTCTGCCCTCATGTAGATCTTACATGATCAACTCACCCCTTAACCTAGGCTTCGGTGGGATTTATCAAGACTGAGTACCTTCCATTTCTTCTATATACACTGTCAATAATGCTTTTCAATCTTTTAATTACGCTACTTGCTCTTCTCTGAAATCTTTCCAACTTCCTCTGGGTTTATAGCAAAGTATTCTCAAGCAGTTACGTGAAATTAAGACTATTTTAAACCTGGAGTAGTGACTTATTTTAAGTACTTATTAGAATCACATTAGTCATAAAGGCATTAGAAATAAATAGCAACAGCCAGGAAAAGAAAAAAGAAGGTGACATATCAGCTAGCACTTCAGTGTTAGAGCTTTAGGGACAGGGACTTAATGGGAAAATAAAAAGTATTTGTGCCTGCAGCACTTACAAACAACAGCCTCTTCATTTAGGTTTCTATATATAGGTGTAGGTGCCATTTCATAACCTAGAAAACCCCTTCTTTCATTTATTTGTAAGTGTAGTTTAACATCTTAGAATTTTCTTTAGTGCTTTGGAAGACTGTCTAATGTTTGTCCAGTGTTAAGGTCACTGCAAAAACATGGTTTGACAACTGTACAAAGCAGCAGACCCAGTAAAGTTTATAAAGTACTCACCCTAGTAGCAATAGCAACACATTAAACTTGATCATAACTGCATTCTCTTTGGAAAATTGTGTTGTTATATTCATACCTGCTATAGGATCTTCAGTGGTACTTCTCAGTAAAAATGTCACTATGTCATGTGAAGAGGCAAATAAAACTTATTTTGGGTTTTCTAGTCACTAAGCGACAGTTTGTACAGTGGCTTGGGACACAGATATTTCATGCAGTGAGCATCTGGCTTTTCTCATCGGATCATGTTGGCATTTCATGAAATTACTTTAGCTAGGAAAAAAAAAAAACCCAAATCATCAAGTTTGTAAGAGTAAATGTTCTTCTTTTTTCTGTTTTACTGAAACATATCCTACCTCTGAAACTGCGTATCTGTTACACCAAACAAATAAACAAATAGTTAAATATGTTATGAAGGCAAAAATTCTCAGTTTCTTGGTTTTTTTCCATGACTGAGTTTTTCTTCTAGCCTTTGCTGTCAGGCTTCTTACTTCTACTTATGTTGATTTTGTTACAATCTTTGTCTGTCATTGTCTCTTGCACTCTTTTTTTTCTTTCTCCTCTCTTTCTTTCTACTTTAGGTGGGATGAGCAGAAACAGACTATTCTGACCATCCCAATTTTTGAAGTTCAGTGCTCCAAATAGAGGTAAGCTGGGAAATGGCTAAGATCAGGGCTACTTCCTTTGTTCAGATAATTAAAAATGAGACCACAGGGAAGAGAAGGCAGGTCTGAAAAATAAATCTCAACAAGAGATGGGTTTGAGGAAACCTTTTCTGTTGTGTAACTGCAAAGCAAATTTCTGAGGAGAGATGTACCTGTGCCATAGCCCTAAGACCCTCGTCCTGTCAGTGTAATTTCTCCCATTTTACGACTTCAACGCTGCACTAAAATTGTGAGGTGTTTCACAGGTCGGTTCAGCACACAGCCATTTCACCTTCCCTCATCCCCCCTCACTCCTGCAAGATGAGTCTAGGGTGCATCCACAGCCACGAGTCAATCAGGGACGGTTCTGATTGTAAATGCCTGCAATGGTATAAATGACAGAGCCAAAGGAGATTATATTCAGAGCCACATACATTGTTGCAGAGGTCCCACCTCAAGATTAGCCTAAAATACCACCCAAGATCTCTAGGTCCCTCTCAATTAGAGCAGCCAGGCAATCTTCCTGGCACTACAGAGGCAACAGCATATTTTTAGCTCAGTGCTGTGCTCTCTCCCCTGAACTCCAGGAGCCCCGCTGAGCCAATGGAGTCCCAATCAGTGGGCTAGCTCTGATGCTGCCCCTTCACAAAATTGCCTGTAAAACCAGTTCAGCGAAGGGATCAGTAATGAGCTCAGCAGCTTGGGGCTCTCAGTAAAACACAGTGGTGAAGTGAGTTCATGGCTGAAATACCAGCCCTTTTATGCATCAGGAGCACATCAATTAGTAGTTTAACCGTCAGAGGAAAGACACAGTCAGCGTTAATTTAATATTAGGCTGATCGTAGTCTGAATTTGTGTTAATTCTGGCAATTTTTCCACATTCTGGTTATTGAGGAGGGTAATTTTCTTCATTTTTATTTCTCCATTCTTGACATCACAAATAACTTGCAGCTAAGTTCCGTTGCAATGTATAGCATCAAAATGTAAAGCCTGGTAAATAACAAGTGGAAACAATACCTCTAGTGGATTGAACAATTAATGAAGAAAGAAAAATGTACTAGAATCCTGTAGGATTCATATAGGACTTGTGACACTGTTGTTGCACTTGCGGTTCTGGTTTATTACTCTCAGAGAGCATTAAGCATTAATGAATTGCATTATACAGGAAACACTTGTGAGTTAATCAGTGCCTCAAGTTCTTCAGTGGTTCTACCCTTTCTTTCTTCCTCTCTGACAAAGAGCTGATTTTATTACTTAATTAGTTCCTCTGGTCAAGGACTATGGACCCAAGTGTTGTCAAAGTTAGCTGAAAGAAACATCTGTCCACTCAGACAGAGTTCTCTCCCATCAGTGGGAGGGACAGACAAACAGTTGATGGCAAACAGTATGTTCACCAAATGATGGGCCATTATTATATAGCAATCCAATTGGAATAGTTTAGTATTTTTTTTGTGTTTTATTGTTACTTAGCAGTATTAGAGAAATACTGTGAACATACTTCAGATAATTTCATCCCATTGCACACTGGATCTATGCTTTCTCTATTCATTTCTTGCTGCTGTCCCAGTGTTACCAGTCCTCCAAGTCACACAGGCTAGTTTCTTGCCCATTAATGGTGAGTGAAACTAATAAACAGAGGGATAGAGATATGAATTCATTTATGCTTTCTTACTGGATAACAGATTCCCATTTTCTTTGTAGGCAAACCCAGCTCAAACTTAATATGTTCAAGATTCTGAGTCCCTTGATTTCCTAAGGGTAAAAAGAGTTTTTTTGGTTTGTTTTTTTATAAAACCATCAGTTATAATTAATATTTCAGATCTTAATTTGTTTTCTACTGTGCTGTTCCTAGGACTCTAGGATGTGAAGTCACAAGGTTTGGACCAATTTAATATTGATTCTTACTCATGAGTACTGTGAGAAAGTTTTTTTCTCAAATATTTGCTCTGCTTTGAGGCAGAAAATGAACAAGACAGTTTGTAACCTTCTACTATCCCTACTTTTTAGTATGCCTGCATCATCCTTGCTTTTTCTGTTATCTTAAAATGTGTTCTGTGGATCAGCTTCAGTTCTTCTGATCTCTTCTGTGTGACAGAACACTGACACTTCTCTTGCACTAAGTATCTTCCCGTTCTCCCTAGCAGTCTGTACTGTAAACCACTAGTCAGTTTTACTGGTCTATGAAAGCACCTTCATGTCTCTACCATGTGCTGGGGCTCCCTAGAAATGTGGTTTGGTCTCTCCACATCATTCACCTTTTAATGGCTCAGACTTTCAACAAGCTCTGTCCTAATTCTGGTAGTTTCACTTGTGTATGATTTCTGATGCTAAAGTAGTCCTTTCGAGCAAGACGGTATTATATTCTATGCTGTGGTGTAGGTTTTTTCATGTATATGGCTACTACTATGTTTCATATTTCATATTTTCTGAAACTCTTCTCTCTCAGTTGCTTCACCCATCTGATCCAGTCTTCCACCCACATGACCTCTCTGTCACTTATGAAATCAAAACTTTTCTTGCTGTGCTTTTGAGGATCTGTATCACCTGGTTCCCTCCTGTTCTCTAACCACCCCGCAAACTGCTGGTATTAAACACCAACTAGCAAACTAGGACCATGGTCCCAATGCTTCTTTTCCCCTCTTAGTCATTCCCATGTCTTCTTTGATTTCTCAGCACATTTCTTGTCTCCCTTCAGATTCAGACTTCAAGCTATTCTGGGGAAGTAGCACATTGTGTCTTCTCTGAGCTTTTTCTGGCACATCTTTCACATTTTTGAGTCATTAAAATATTAAGAAAAGTTATAAATTATATAATATCAGTAAGAAATTTCAGTACTTGGCAACGGCATCTACTAATGCAAGTAGTTGCATGTAGCACAGATGTATTAGTTTTCCTACTGAATGGCGTGACCTGGTAATTTTTGATCCTCAGATTTCTCTGGGAGTGTTCCTTGAGGATTCCTGATTTTGAAAATGATACCCACAGTTTTCTCAGATTTGCATAAATGCAGAATTACCAAGGCTTTACTTGGTGCTTGGTGGAATCTTTGCTCCCTGGTACTGTTTCTTACTGCGCTCCTTCCCAACTCAAACCACGTATTAATACATGAACAAACTGTGTTATGTCAGGCACAGTCTCCAGTGTATTAACAGGCAACATGAACAACTGCATGAAATCTTAGGTCAGGGAAGGAGGAAGATGTGGTGGTGGCCACAGTAAAATTCACACTATTTTGGAAGGTTCTGTGCCTCATGTCCTCACAAGCCTGGTGCTGTCTCACTGTTGAGGTTGCCACAAACAATTAACACCCATTATGGGACCTTCTACATTTTCTGACCTGGGAAAGACAGAGCTAGGCTGCTGCAAGAGTCTTCCCATCACAGTTCCACCTGAGACCACACCACAAGAAGCAATGTCATAAGGTTCTCCTGCTATGGTATTACTAAGTAAACAAGAGGCACCAACAAAGGTTGATGGAACATGTTTCTCTGGTGGGCATCAGTACATCTTCCTCTTTCTCAGCTTTTCAGAAATAGAGGCAACAGCTGAACATGGCTGGGGAAGGCGGCAGTCAGGAGAGAAGGGAAGTTTCTTTAAGTAGTCAAAATATTGTATGAGCTGCTGTGCAATTACAGATTGGCGGTGGAGACAAATTTAATGTAACAGGAGGAAAAGCAATTGATTATGTGTAGAAGACACATGCAATGTGCCTTTTCCTGAGGGAGTGGGGATAATGTCTGCTTCTTCTGGGAATATGGCAAAGGGTGGAGATTACAGGTCACTGTTATCAAAATCAGGGCATATTGAGAAATAACAGGATATAGGTTACTAACAGCTATATATCCACATGCATGTCTGAGGAAGAAAATCTCCAAGCAACAGCCTTCATTAAAGCATAGAGTTGTAGTTCTTTTGCTGGTGATAGAAGAGCCCTCAAGAACTGGAGTGCTGATGCTAACCTGACACCATAAAGTGTGCCCAGGATCCAACCTAAGCCTAAGGCAGTCAGCTCCTTGTGACTGTCTTCCTCAGAGGCTGCAATTGTTGTTCAAAATCTGCATTCATGCACAAGCTAGTGAGCATCCAGAAGATTCTGGAAGCATGGTTTCATTTTATAGTTTGTTCATGATTTTAGAGGGAGTCTTTAAATAACATACAATACAGGAGAAGGAAAACTGACAATATTCCTCAGACTCCTGTGGTTTAAAGATGAGCAGGAGACTTCTTTGGCCCAGCAGACTACATCTTACTGTGTAATTGCTACTGGGACAAACTGAGAGAATAAGTGGTCTTGTCATCTGAGGTATACTGCATCCATGAGCCTGAACTGTATACAGGTAAAATAGAGAGTATATTGCCACCCTGAACATTTGTAAATAATTGTCAGAAAATAAATAGTTTAGGTTTAAAATTAAACTAAATGTTTAAATTCTGTATTTAGATGAAACTTCACTTTCTGCTTTCCTCTGTTATTGTTTCTGGAGTTGATGTTTTTGATGTCAGCTCAGTAGGCTATTTTTTAGAACTATACATCCTCAAAGTTTCATGGAAACTTTAAAGTCAGCAGCCTTACCTTAGCAACTATATTTTTCTGGTATACTGTTTTGTAAATACAACTAGGTCTAATAAACTTCTGCATTAAACCCTTGAAACTCCATTAGCATCTGAAGGTCTACATAGGTGGAAAATTTGACTCTTGGTCTTTTAAGAATTTTTTTTACTCCTTTTAGTCCTTTATTGCATCTATGACATTGTTGTACATGAATGCCATAGACAATATTAGTAGGATCTACATGTTTAGGAAAACTTCTTAGCAGCATTATAAAACATGTTTTAAATTGTCAACACTTGAAATTATCATACTGCTTACTTTGACCTTGATACAGAGTGCATTTATCTTCTCTTGTGTATTTGTATAAAATTGTCAATACCTTATCTGGAATAGGAAAAACTGCTATGTATCTTCTTTTAGTTTGTGAGTAGGAAACATCTCTCTTTATATAGCAATAAAAACATGAAACTAAAGTATAATGTCAATACAAATGGTGTCATAAAATCCCACTTCAAGATTTCTGTGAGAAATAAAAAGTGAAAATCTTAAATATCCTGCTGCCGGTGGAAGGGTCAAGGAGCTCAGAGAGACTGTGCTTCAGTAGATGCTCTGGGCAGCTGCTTTTGCAGTACACAGTCTTTGGAGGTTTTGTGGTTTAACCCTAGCTAGCAGCTAGGACTACTCCCTCCATGGTGGAATGAGGGAGAGAATGAGAAGAGTGAAAGTGAGAAAACTTGTGGGTTTGTATAAAGATATTCATTTTGCACACAAGCAAAGCAAAATAAGAATGGAGTTCTTCAGCCTGAGGAAGACAAATCTTTGGGGAAACGTTATAGCAGCCTTCCAGTAACTGAAAGTTGTCTACAAGAAAGCTGGAGAGGGAGTTTTTACAAGGGCATATAGTGATAGATCAAGGGTTAGTGGCTTCAAACTGGAAGAGGGTAGATTTAGATTAGATATTTGAAAAAAAATTGTGGACTTTGAGGGTGGTGAAGCACTGGAACATGACCCCCATTCCCTATAAGTGTGAAGCCTTGGCTGGAAGGAGCTTTGAGCAACGTGGTCTTGTGGGAGATGTCCCTGACCATGGCAGGAGAGTTGAAACTAGATGATCTTTCAGACTCCTTCCAACCAAAACTGTTCTATGATTCTGTGAAGTGAAAAATGAGCCCATGGTGGGGAACAATCCATACCAGTAGATGCTGCATAGCTGGAAAGCAACTTCACAGAAAAGAACCTGGAGGTCCTCCCGGGGCACACCAAGTTGAACTTGATCCAGGAACCTGTCCGTGTCACAAAAAAGCTTAATTGTAACCTGGGATGCATTAGCAAGTATTGCCTACAGGTCAAGATAAGGGATCATTTCCCTCTATTCAGCTCTGGTATTGGAGGAGTACTGAGCTCCTCAGTACAAGAGAGACTTGGGCATGCTGGAGGAACTTCAATAAAAGGCCATGAAGATGATTAAGGGACTGAGAAACTCCAATATGAGGAGAGATGGAGAGATCTGGAACTGTCTAGCCTGGAAAATGGAAGACTCAGGGGATATCTCACCAATGTGTATTACTATGTGAAGGCAAAGAGAACCGAGAAAGGTCTTTTTCAGTAGTGCCCAGTGGCAGAACACAAGACAATGGGAGTCACTTGAAATTACAGAAGACTGCTTTTAAATGTGAGAAAAGACCTCACTGTGAGGATAATCAAGCACTGGCATCGGTTGCCCAAGGAGGTTATGGAATCTCCATCCTTAGAGGTATGCCAGCTTCACAGTTGTGGTCCTGGACAACAGCTTGAGCAGGAGAGTCAAACCAGAAGATGACCTTCAGAATTCTCTTACAACCTAAACCATTCTGTGAAGTTTATACAGCTCAAGCATCACGTTGTCCGAGGAGTCCTAATGGCATGAGGAGCCCTAAGCCAATGAAAATGACATGCCAGATATGTATCTGTGTGCCACTGTTATGTATGTGCTGGGTCAGCTAGACAGATGCACTGGTCAGGCAAGAAGCTTGAAAAGAGCTGTGGACCATCGAGTGAGGACAAATCTCACAGCCAAAGCTGGCTGATGCTTGTCACAACCATGACAAAGAGTAATGCTTTTGTGGATTATTAGCCAGAGTTAATGTTTACAGCAAGATGCTTTTTCATAAAGAAAAGGGGTCACATTAGGAGATTGGGCTGTATTTTCTTTCTTCGTTGGTTGGAGATTCTACCACATTCCTAACATGTAAATGAGGAGTGAAAAAACAGATCATTTTACACTACTTTTTGAGCAGTCAGGATTACAGTGCAGATTGTGATGTGAAACAAAAAATAGCCCTGTGGGAGCCATGACTATTCCTATGAATCACTCTGGATCCCCTCTCCCCTTCCTATATATACTTTCTTTTTGCAATTTTTGTTCTAAAGGTAAATATATCCTAGATGAGAATGTCATACGAACTGAACAGCTGGACTTAAAAAATGGCTGAAGTTGACTGTTTACTAGCTGCAATTTTATTTAATAAGTAGTGACTGATAATGGCTATTTGCTTTCCTGCTCGGAGACAGAAAATACACTTTAAACATAAGCATATGCATTGTCAAAATTATAAACATACCCTTCCCCTACAGTGCCAAATAGAAATAACAGTCATAATATACCTCCAATATCAGGAGGGAAATTGGGGTGGAGGGCCTGGAGAGATGGGGTGTATGTTTTTCTGCCTAATGTTACGTTTACAACAGCTATGAGTGTAGACAAATTACATATGAAGCCATGCTGACATTTACAGGAGCTGTGGTGGAGAACCTGAAGTATATGTACAGAGAAAATAAAAGATTTGGGGTTAAAAGGTTACATCACATGTAGAAATCAAAGGAAACAAGTGCTGCAGTCCATGAAAATACAGGTGGAGAAAGGATTACAGGTGTGTCTAAGGACTGTATGGAGAGCATTAATGGGTGTTGTTTCCCTGTAGTTCTCAAAGGGAGATTTGTCAAATACTCCCGGATATATGTTTCAAAGTGAGTGTTTCTTCTTGGGCATGCAGGGTGCTCTGTTCCTATTCCCAAGGTTGGGTTTTGCTCCCTGGAGCAATGTGAGGGCAATCATGAGTTTGCCCTGACTTGCAAAAGCTGGCAGACATTATGTGTCACATATCACTTCACAGTAATTTCCTGGATTCAACAATTATTTCACTCATGTTTTGTTTCAAGTCTTCCAAAGCATCTAAGTGTCGAGATTTGATTTTTTTCATGCATATGAGCAGTCTTGAGGAGCTGTAGCACTTTTGTACAAAAGATGACGTTTCAGGAGTTCACTGCAGCATGAAGATTTACTATTATTCCTGTGTTTATACTCATTAAAATGTGAAAGGGAAACATCTGAATACATATGTATTTTCCAAAAGTTTTTCTGAGAAAATAACATTTTCAAATTATTCCTTCTGACTTGTTGAGATGCTATTGACTTACGAGCCAGTAACCAAAGTGTAAATTCCTATGAAAAAAGAAAAGGGAAAAAGAGAAAGGGGATGAAGGAAAGGATGGGAGAGGTGAGAAGAAAAGGAGAAGAAAAAGAGATCTGATGTACAGAGGAATGAACATGAGCTTTAAAGCAGCTGAAGAAATGGTCACAGGAAAAACGCTAAGTACAGCTTTATGTAAGAGATACAAAAACAAACAAGACATTCAATCCGTTAAAAGATGTTACTAAGCACTTACACTTTTAAAGTACCATCTCCAAAAGAAAACAAGGTTTTGCTTTTAGTAGGTACACAGCACATCAAGGCTGATCAATTTGCTAATGCAAGCATTCGAGAGAAAAGAGATTGCAGCAATAAAGGTTCTGACATGCAAATTAAAGCAGTCGGTTTATACTAAAAGAGTGCTATAAAACAGCACCTGTGCCCAACTTTGTAGACAAAATCCGCTGGATTTTGGGGGGAGCTTTGTGATCACATAATTAAGTATGGCAAGGAGTTAGAATGAATTTTGTCACTGCTTTTTGTGAGTGCTGGTTTAGCTGCATACACAACCCCAGGAACACTGCTTTCCGGGGCAGTCTGGGGACAGAAGCTTCACCTTAAATATTTGAACTGCTTTGCAAAGAAAATTCCGTGAAAGGTTTTGGATGGGAAAAATGCACGATTAAACCTTAAATGTGAGGATTCTTTGGGTCCCTGGTTAATTATCATCCGCTTTGTTACAGCAGCAGAAAATTGTGCTAGACAAAATGAGACATTTAGTCTTTTGAAGCTAATGCACTCTTACCATTATTGTATTTGTATTCTTTCTCCTTAAAATTAGCCACTGCTTATAAAGTATCCACAACGAATCCAACCAGTGGGATGGAGACAGAGATTGACTAAGTGAAATCTGCCCTAAGTGTGCACCTAAGAGATCAACAGAAATCAATTGTCTTGTAGAGGTAGGTGGTTACACATAAAAGCTGAGAAAAATCATACTGGAAGCCACAGATATACTTTCAAGTGGGAAAACTGGGGGTTGCCTACTCCATGTGCCCTTGCTACTGGAGATTGTGTGTATGTCAGTCACAGAGAGAGTCACCAAGAGACAAAGGGTGGAGGACAGAACAAGGGAGAATGTAGAAAGGAAGAAGAGAGGAAAGAGAGGAAAAAAGAAACCACTAGAGACAAATATGAAAGCACAGTGGTTGAATTAAATAATTTTGAGCTTTTTTTACAACTTACATAATTCTCTAGTAGAAGAAAATAAAGCCATAATTTATTCACAGTTCTCTCTAGCAAGTAAAAAAAAAAAAAGCAGCTTTTTTTATTACCATTCGCTATATTGATTGTATTTTTAGAACACTTTCTAAAATAAGTAGAGAATTCAATCCTACTCTCTGAGGCTTGTCAATTTGTGCCCACATGGTGGATGGGAAGATTGAACCCTAAGTGCAGATCATGACATTCTGCTGTGATAAAAGCTGTTTCTGTTTGCTTTAACACTCATGCATAGTGGTAAATGCCACCTGTGACACTTTGGGATAAGTGTAACTATCTCTATTGCATCCAGTGATTGTGATCCACTGGAAGTTGTTTCTGAAAGTTGCTTGACTTTTTCTACTTAGGCGACTTAATTTTATTCAAGTGTTTTAAGACAGGAGAAGGCATTTGAGCTAGAGATGCAAGTAAACTTCACTTGCCAGAATTTTTTTCAGAATATATTACAAATTAAAAAAAAAAATAATTTCTTAACAGAGAACCAGTCTGTGTGCTACTGAGGCATGTGTTGATTTCTAACCCTGCTCATGAAAAAAACCTTGCATGCTTGCTTGGACTCCTCTTAATTGTGCCTGTAGGCATTGCTTATTCAGTGCTACGTTAAATATCCATTTATATAACCACTGTCCACCTAATTTTTTTACACATGTAAGGACATGCATATATTAATAATGAAGAATTGGCCAGCAAGTAACTCTTTTTTCATTGTCCTATAGACTCTGGTCTTTTCTTGTATCATCAAATAAGCTTATATCCACTGTTATTTAAGACACTGTGCCTATGAAGACAGATCCAGAAACTGCCAGAATTATTTCAATCTATGAAAATGTGTTGCTCAAGAAATCTGATCACATTACCTTTGCAGATATAAGGGCTAATAAAACTGCCATGCTGCAAGTGCTATGTGTCTTTTGTGTGATGTGGAAACTCAGTGGCTGGCAAACTGTCTTCCCTTGAAAACTTGTGCAATCTTTCCAACTGTCTTTTTATCCTCCAGGTGTCTCCTGCTTCAGAAGGCTGTTCGCTATCATGGACCTCCCAAGGAAGCTTGTGAATTTGTTTTTTTGATTGATTTTGTGGCCACTGCAACTGTAATTTATTAACCAACTTTTCAGGTGTCCTGTTGGGGAACTCAAGTGCAGACATTTTGATTCACATGTGGAGCTGCCAAATGGTGCCAGCCCATGTATAATGAATTCCATAGCAAGAACAAATTCTCTTCTCTATCCCTCTTGGCTGTCCTGGTCCTTGTCTGCCATAATGATGGAGAACTGTCATGTTCCAGCTCCAAAAATCCTTCCTGCTCCCACCTCTGTGCTGCAACCCACGCTGGCCTAGTTTTGAAGAATGCTGGATAATGGATGTGAGCACCTGTAATTTCCTTCATGTGTAACATAATGGGCCCTAATATTAATTCTTTGAATTTTAATTTCTAGGAGACTTCCAGATTTTTAGCAATGTAATATATCCAGGTGAACACTAAAGCAATAATGAGTATTGGCAGGTCCTCTGATAATAATAAGTGAGTGAAAATGATTGTTTTTTATAATTTTGCTGAGAAATTATTTTTTATCTTGGGAAAAATTTTGTTACAATGCTTGCACACCTCAGTCTGTTTCCTACTGAGCTGGCTACAGAGTTCTATAGATATAACAATACATATGCATGCATGCATTATCTATATATCTCTTGTTTGCTAAACCTGAAGCAATTTATGTGATTATACACATAATGTATTTTATCCAAATACACAAAGAAGATTTTTTTTTAAATGCCACTTAGGATCTAGATTTAACTCAAACCACTACTTAGTCTATCTTCCTTAATAGGACACTAAAAAGGAATTTTATGACAACATTATCAGTAGCATTTTTCTGATAATTAGAATAACAATAATAATACTGAGATATTTTTTCAGTAATAATGGTGTTATTAATGAGATTTTTATGAAAGACAGACTTCTTTAGTATAATTATGAAAATTGATCTTTTGCATTTTACTTATTCACTGAAATCAGATAAGTGGCTTAACTACATGTATTATTTCTAATAAATATTCAAAAGAATGCATTTAAACAAGGCACCTCATTCTATTCTTGCTCATATTCCTTGCATTTAAATAAAAGTGTAATTGCTCTGCTTTTTTAAACTGCTAGTTTGGATTAGCTGTCTAACCTGTACAGTGTAGCTGTTTGCTGTTTGCATTTTTAATAGCTTTATTACCATTTGGTGAAGCCTTAATTTCTCACTCCCTTGAAGAGTCCTGCCTTTAAGTCAGCTCTACAATTTAACCGGCAATAATCTGTCAAGATAAGATAAAGACCTACACCAGATGAAATGCAGTATTTTTGTGTAGCATTCTGTCATTGTTAAAGGGAAGATCTGAGAATGTCAAAATGTAACACCTGAAAGTTTAATAAACTTTGTAGCATAAATTTACAGTTCACATTTTAAAATAAATTGTTCTAGAATACATTAGCTTGTTCACTAGTGAAATCAGTTAAATATCTATATAAATATGTTTGGGTGAATGGAGCCAACAGTTTTTCAACAAGGATAAAAGTTCTTTCAGTTTTCAAGCCTTGGATTAAGTCAGTTCTAAAAATCCTTGCTTCAATTCAGTTCCATTAACTCTGCAGTTTCCTTGTAACTCCTTCATAATATTTGGCCATGACATCTCTGCAGAGGTTCATTAAATATCGTAAACATTCCTCTTTTTTGGAGCTACTAGTACTGAGGTAATTAAAGGGGAGCTTCGAGGAGTACTTAACTCCTCACTTTCAGGGCTTGGGCTGCTCTTCCAAGCATTCTTGGCAGCATTTCTTTTCAAATTCCTGTTCCCCTTATTCACACAAGGAAGGTATGGGGTTTTGTTTGTTTGTTTTTAAGAAAAATATATGAAAATTAAGTCCATATGAGGGTTAAACAGTAACTAAACTGTGTCATATAAATATGAATTAGTATGCTTATAGGACAGAAAAATTAGTTTCTTATTCCTACCTTAGCAGAACCTGCTATTCCACATGCAAATGGACATCATCACCTTTTGTCTAAGCAGGCAGATTTGATGAAAATGGCAGAAACATAGGCTCTGTTCATGAAAGTAGATACAGAGTCAGGTCTTGGAGAGAAGATCAGAGCACTGTCAGTGGCAGTGTTTGGGTAACCTCCTAGCCAAATCCTGTAGCTCTATACCCTCCACACAGCTTGGCCTGTGCTGGAATTTTTCTTTTCACAACCCAGGAAGGAAGAAGCTTCAGAATTTCTCACCCAACAGTTTTGATTTTTCTTTTTTTTGAGTGTTTAAACGTTTTTCCTTTTTATTTATATTTTTTTTAAATAATGAGGTGCAGTAAGATAACAAGTAGCTGTTTGCAGGTAGTCCACACAGCCCACTCTTTGGGCTCAAACTTCTGTCTCTCTCCACCATGACCATCTCTCTCCTCTTAGCTTGGTTAAATTTTCCCATGGCAGCTTTGCAAAAACATGCACTTTGATGAAATGGTTCTATTTTGAGGAACCATCATTTTGCAGTGAAAAAAAAAAGTCTGATGCCAAAAAATATTAGCTGCCAATTTCCTCAATCTGTTTAACTTCAGTATTTCATCCTCCTGGGCTAGCTCTGCACTGAGCTATATTAAGCAATAGCCCGAGATGCTCTTTTGGAAGGCTCTGAAGGTTTGGCACTGCAGGCTCTGTATAAAAAACAAATACCATAGTACAGTGTATTTCCATTTCTCATAGTCAGTGATTTATGAACTGCAGAGCCATCATTGAAAAGCCTCTGACTTATGAGATCCAGGCCCTCCTGAAGTCACAGAGACTGCGAATAATTTTGCTCTGCTTTGGTTGTGCTCTGCCCTGGTTAATAGATAATGAGGAACAGAATCTGATCTTTAAACAAAGAGGAAAGGTACATCTGCAATAAATACATCCACCGCGTGTTCAAGAAAGCCACTGCTGTCAGAAAATCTGTTCAAGTTTAAGGACAAGGCCATAGGACTTCTCTGTTTTGCTCATACTAGTAAGGCCCATGGGATATGGTCATTCCAGGAAAAGCACCATGGTTCCAAAACTTCCATTTAAGAAATAAGAACATCTAAAGTTAGGCTCCTAAGTCTGTTGTTAAGAAGTATTTATGACTTTAAAAATATTTAGCAATGGCTGCTACTTCATGGCAACCACGGAAGGAAGCTCAGTGACAGTTATTAACTCTACTCCATAAACAGTACCATGTGGTACCTCAGCAGTAATCCTAGCACCAAGGTTTTTGAGTATATTCCCATGATAGTGATGCTGATTACTGACCTGGCTTATGGCTGTTAAAACATATTGCAAATGAAGCTCAAAATATGTAAATATTTTCTAATTTGACTTTACAGAGCGACCAAGTTTTTTTTTTTCTACATGAATATTTGGGAGCTAAAACTGGGAATAAAGGCAGTTTATGAACAATGTCACAAGCCCATAGTCTATGAAAAGTCATGACAGAGCCTGCAGTGGCTGCAGCCCTTAAGAAATCCTGAAAGTCTGTGTGTCTTCTTGAAATATACTTTCTACAAGCAAACTTTTCCATTGAACAAAGCATTTGATCACATTCATAAGTCTACACACATGCTTAGAGGCTGATCTCTGACTCAAAGACTTTTTGGATTGCTGATTGACATCCCTATGTTCTGGCTCCCTCTAGAAGATAGTATAGACCAGGGGAAAGAGTTCTTCAGAGCCTGAATTAAATAAGCTCACAAGGGGACAAAGCACATGGGGGTAAAGAGCTTATCTGCCAGCATCAAGAACAAGGAAGGTATGGGGTTCATGGTTGCCTGAAGCAAGTACATCTAGAAGATGTCTTCTAGATGTACTGAGTGAAAGTGGAGCAGTGTGGAGATGTTGATCCCTGATGAGTACAGAAGGCTATGGCTTCAGCAGCTCTGACTATCTTGTAAAGCACTTGGGTGAAAAGCAGTCATGTTAGTGCCAGCTGCCCGATTCATCCTGGCTCACCTTGGCAGATTTGCCTGTGGAACAGCAACAGCAGTAACCTCTGCGGACAGGCTGGTGACACCCTCATCTGACACAGCTCTTTCTGCAGTAAATACTGACTTTTAATCTGATTATTTCCTTCACAGTCTGAAGCAGACGTGGATAAGTCTTCCTACTAGCAACTTCCTACAAGCCTGCATACTAGCAACCCAAGCCTTCATCAGCCTGGAAAAGCATTTACACAAACCTGAATCAAAAGAGAAGGAAGGGCTGGTAGAGCCTCCCAGCAAGGAGGAGAAATGATGGTTCAATGGAACTGAAGCCAACTAGACATCAAACATGCTCTAAAGCCTTCTTAAAAGGCATCCTTACAGCTGCTGTCTTAGAACAGTTTCAAAACAAGTTCTCACATAGAATCATAGAATAGTTTGGGTTGGAAGGGACCTTAAAGATCATCGAGTTCCAACATCCCCTGGTTTAGAACATCCTCTCCACAACAAAACAACCTGAGTCTGAGACCAATCCAGGCTGGAAGCACATGTACATTTGGGATTACGGTAACGGACTCTGACCTTAAATTTCATTATATGTTTTTTTGTTGTTGTTGTTTTTTGGGTTTTTTTTTGTTTAAACTAGGAGCACTACCCCACATGGGTATGATATGAGGGCATGTGTCAATTAAAGGTGTGAAAAATTATTACAGCCAAAGACTCTAACTAGAATAACCACAGAGAAACCAAGGATGGTTCATAATGTGTTCATTCAGAATATCACAAGGCAATGTGACAGCGGGAGAGAGGAAAGACTTGTGGCAATATTTTTTTAAGAATTGCATGATGAAAAAATAATAATAAATTTTAACAATTTTTTTGGTTTGTTTTTTTTTTTTTTCTCTTTTTTTCTTTCCCATGGCATAAACAATAGCGCTCTGGTCAGAAGCAAACCTGACAAAGGTCCAAGGTTGAAAAGGGCTTCTTTGAGCTTGTCTTCCTGGTGTAATTATTGTAGGTTCAGAGGAACCAGATCTGGAGTGTTGTAAAACTCAACACAATGAACTTGACAGACAGCCAGATTTCTGTTTTCAGCCAGTTTAGGGTTACTATAATCTCATTATTATGCTTGAAAGACGACAAGTAATAGAATCTCAGGTAGCCGTTCTGTCTTTACTCAGCCGCATCTTCTCTTTTATGCCGATTTCCCTTGATTACCTGAACTAGTGAGGCTCGGTTTTCAACCACTTATCTTCCAGAAATAATCATCTGATCAGCCTTACAAGGTTCTCACTGCACTCAACAGTTTTAATGGGTCAAGCGTTAAATTAACCCTTTAACCATACCCCAGGAGAATACAAAACTTATTAAAAAACAATTTACTATTCAGTCATTGTTAACTTTGCAGAGGAAAAGGAGTTCCTTATCCAGCTTTGCTTGTTGTTCACTCATGTCCTCTTTTACTGTATCTTTGCTCTTACTAACACATGAGACCTTTTCAAAGCTCAAGGAAGCATTCTTCTGGTTTCTTACTTCCAAAAGAACAAAATTAAGCTGGAGGAAAATTGATGCACAACTTACATTGCATTTTAAGGTAAATTCTTAAAAAAGTTAAATTAATTTTATCCATGTATGAAAAAATGAATCTGCAAAAATATGACTTGAGTCAGTTAATGTTGTATTACATAGAATCATAGAATATGTTGAGTAGGAAGGGAAATTTAAAGGTCATCTAGTCTAACCCCCCTGGGACATCTTGCACTAGAATCATAAGATTAATGAAACTCCTGTGATGGAAAGGGTTTGTAACTCTCCCTCATACAGGACAGTGTTTGCACCAGCCTGAACTACTGCAGGGAAGCAACAAAGCAAGAGGTCACTGACTTGTGTACGTCTGTGATGGTGTGCAGAGCAGTCAGCAACCATGCTGTTGTCTCCAGACTTCTCAGAAAACTCAGGAGTTCCCTTGGAAAGAGGCTGGAGGCAAGGGCCCAAGCAATGCTTTCTGGCTCATCCTTCCACAGGACAGTCCACAGCCAGCAGAAATATGACTTCTGCCTTGCCTCATCCCAAAGCTGAGGAAATCAAGTGAGATATGAGAGGATGGGGCTCTGAAGAAGCAAAGCTGCTCCTATGAGTTAACCTGCACAACCAAGAGGGACCTAAACAAGAGGCAGAGAGCACCTATGTCTGTAGCAGATCTCAGAAGTTCTTGTGAAGCCTATGCCCTCTGCACACAAAGACTGCCTTGGAGGAGCAGTCAATCCATTCCACAGAATCTACCTTTCAACAATACAACAGTAAAATCAGACTAGAGCAGAAATATTTTATGTAAAACAAGGTCATAAAGATCTTCATTATGGATGAAGGGTGTGCTCTGTTCCAACACTGCTTCCCACAGTGTAAGCATAGTAGAGATGTCCAGGGTGTAGATCTAGCCTTGCTATCTTCAACCAATTCTTGCTCACACAAAATTCTCATTGTCATTCACAGGGGTATTGCCAGGAAATTACTTGAATGAAAGATGTTGGGTCTTTTACAGAGAGATCTCATGCAAAAATTTCATCACCTTTAGTTTGTACAATCCCAGATTTGATCTTTGATGACAACTGGAACTGCTTATGGGGCTTTACTAGCTCAGGTTGGTAGTCATCAAAGGAATGCCAGAACTACAAAATCTACTATGTGTACGCATGTTACTATGTATGCTTCTTGTCATATATCCATAGAAAATTAATGTGATCATTTCAGTCTTCTCACAATGTATTGGCCTGTTACAATGGCAAAATGGAAAGAAAGAATGAATACTGCCTACAAGTTAGATAATATAATGATTTGGGATATAAGGGCTTTTAAGAGCCTTGTCCAGTGCCAAGGACACTGAGCACAGACAGCCTGCTAGCCAAGAGAAGCACTAAATCCTGGGGCTCAGCCATCTGCAAGACTTTGTCAGTCTACTGGGGTCTACAGTGAAAGTTCTTTGCCATCTCCAGAGTCCTCATATGGTGAGGTATCTTACAGAAGTGTTATTATATCCTATTAAAAGCCATTACTACTTCTCTTCAGAATACAAGCAACAGAGAAGGCAGGATGGTGACATTTCCACATCATACCTTGCAGGCAAGATCTTCTCCTAGGATATCAAGTGTAAAGGTTCCCTCCACTTGCCAGTGTGCATAGGCTCTGATCTTCTTCCTACCAGCTCTCAAATCCCCAGTTCGCAAATGGGTGTTCTTCAAGCAGAAAAAGTTCTCACAAGAGATGTTTTTCCCCAGTAATCACTAAAAAAATGTGCAACCTGCAGCTTTACATGTGAGTGGTGGTTGTGAGCTAGATAGTTTGGCATTTTTTGTGCAAAAGTCTGAGACAGTATCAAATACATTGTACATATATTGAAAACGGGATTTCACTGAAGAAAACAAATCAAATTAGATGTTGAAATAATTTACACAAATGAAAAAAAAAAAAAAGAAAAAGCAAGATTCAGTTCCTAACCATGGACACGGAGGGTTACTTGAAAGTATTGTCCTTAGTCTTTTATCAGTTATTACAGATGCCAGTGTCAGATGCTGGCAGATGTGTTAGAATGCCTTGCAGTGACAGGTGGAGACACCTAGAGAGATCCCCTGCATGTCTGAAGTGAATCTGAACATTTTCATTTAGGCAACTGAATCCTGTATCTTGGTTTCTTCACATTTGATTTATGAAATAGTAAATTAGTACCTTTTTAAAAAATATATTTTTCACTAGCTTCTATTGGAGAAAAAAAAGACTTTTATTGTTTCTTATTCATAAACCTTCACAAAAAAATGAGCACATTTCTGTAGGATCAGAAGGAAGCAGAAGTTTGTATGGAGTCTGTGGCAGTACTTCAGAAAAGAGGAAGAGAGTAATGTGAAACTGAAATTTGTTATGAAGACGGAAGAAATCCATTTAGATTTTAGAGAATAAATAGACAATTTTCACTTTTAGTCTTGGATATATGAATTATTAATAAACAGAAAGGGCAGATTCATAGCTCTTCACCTAAGGCTTCCTTTGTAGATGAAGGAGAAAAACAGACATGTCTCAGGAGCAATGTCTTCCAATCATTTTAAAGATGTACTTTAAAAGATGACTTGTGTCCATAAGAGTGTGGAAAAGGGAAAAACTCAAAAAATACATGTAAGGCCTTGGCTGTGTCAGTCAAATTATGTAATTATTAATGTGGGCTCCATTCAAGGGTCCTTCTCAGTTTCAGAGTCTGCTTCTTAGTAGAATTTGAAAGTAGAGTTAGTGCTTTATTGGGAGACCACTAGGTCTATCCAGCTCTCCCAAAGGTAAAAATACCTTAAACCTGCCAAATATAAGTTTCTTTAAATATCATCACAGTATAGTTTGGGGTCACCTTTGGATTAAAGGCTAACATCTGACTTGCTTCAGCTTAAAAGAGGTTTCCTGTCATGCAAAGTAAAAGATTCATAGTTAAAGAATAGAAAATGGCAGTAAACAGTCCCCAAAAGCTATATTAAAAATTGCTCCTAAAGTAGGGGTGATTTTCTAGTAGATATGAAGTAGATATAGTATCGTATCTAATGTGAAATTAGTGTAGTATCTTAAGGGTTTTCAATTAAAATCTTTACAAAACAAAAACATATTGCAATAGGAAATGTGCAGCTCATGCATGGTATTTCTGTTTTCTAAAAGTAATTTTCTGGTTTATGCACAACATGACTTTAGCAGACTGAAAAGTTGACAGTGCTTTTTAGGCTTTTAAAAGGAATACCAGCACTTGACCTGCATATCTATATTGCAATTCACCTTGAAAAGCAAAAATGTGTTAAAGGAAGTTATTAGTAAATTTAATTAAATCCTTCCCACTGTTAAGACAAAGATTAAATTGGGAATAACCTGACAACTAATCAAAACATAACCAGATAAATGATTTTTTTTTTATGAGAGAATCTGATGGTAAATTCCACTTGGATTGCTTGGGTCCAACAAACATTAGATCTGTGAAAAATCTGGATGTAAACTTTTGGAGTAAAAAGTTAGTTTTTTATCTATTTGCATACTACTTGTATGCTGAGTTCAAGATGTTACATAAACAATAAAAAATAGGAGTTAACCTTGGCTCTACCGAAGTTACAACATTATTTCCAATGCGTAATTTCTCACATCATATTTAAGCTGTCTGAAATTTGACTACCCAGGCTAAACAGCTTGCCTAAGCTCTTTATCCAATCAAGGGACTTTAGAGGGCAATTCACTTTATACTCTGATCAGTGTCTAAAATACATACCCTTTTTGTCTCCACTGGCTGTAGCAGGAGCATAGATATCTGGCTTAGACTGATGAAGCCAGATAGGTTGATGAAGCGGCCATCTAGGTGGCTGGAGATGGATAAGAGGAAGCCATTATGGTACCATTTGCTACTAAGGTAATGTGAGTAGAGAATGATTTCAAAAGCCTTCAGTGGAAGTCATTCTTTCTTTGGATGATGCTGAATTTTTATGTATTAAGCAGTTTCTTAGAGATTTTAATGAATCAAAGAAAACTTTACACAAGCTTCCCGCATTCACACAGATTCAAATACCCAATGACTCTGCTCATGGAGGGGTGACAGTAGAAGAAACAGATGGAGTTTTTCTTACTTTAGATCTGCTTACCCTTAGTAAAGCCCTACTGGGCAGCGGGCTCAGGAGATGAGTCGTTTTTGCTGGACACAAGAATGCCTGCTCCACTCCTGCTTCTCCTGCTGACCTCCTGTGTGGCCTGGGGCAAAACTGCTCCACCATCTGTTTCTTCACCCTGCTATTGTCTCGTCAGGGGATGGCTACAGAGTATTTTGTAGTCAGATGCAAGCAAGCTCTCTTCACGCCCTGACCTAAAATGGCATGACCAAGGCTATGTGGTGCCAAGCCTGAGATAACAGACAAGAGTTTCATAAAGGCTCTTCTGTTCCATTTTTGTGCTCTGTTAACTCTGGTGACACTGGCTCTGCTCAGCTAGTGGCATCATCAGACCACAGGTCCAGGTAGATATATACATAGGCTGTGACTGCTTTCTTGCAAGAGTCTTGTGTATTTTCTTCTATGCATGTAGAGCAGGAAGCACAAAGGGAGTTGTAAACTCTACCCTAGAGATTGATAATGTTGACTGCACCAGTGGGTCCCTTGATCTGGCTAGACACATGGCTCATGCACCCATAGGGTAAGAGCAAATATTCAGTTAGGATGGTGCTTTAAAATTAATGCTTTGCTTCCTATAAAGAGTGTGAGCAGCCTTTAATTAACTATGGAGATCAAATTTAAATGAATAAATGTAATACTTTGTGTGCATGCACGCACATACCTGTGTATGTATCTCTGCTTACTTACACAACATATTTAACCTTGTTTCCTGAGATGATGAAACAAGAAACTTCCTTGTTCCTCTCTTTCCTTCCCCTCCTCCAGTTTTCACTTGGAAGTTCTGATTCAGTCAAGAAATACAACCATCTTGCCTTTTAAATCAGTGAGTTCACTTACCACCCAGGATGAAAAAGTCACAGAGGTACTGGAATCTGAAACACTGCAGTGAATTGATACTTAATACACAGGAATCCTGTGTTTTTCATCTGTTTTCTTAGAAACGAGGAACCAGCTTATTTTAAAATCTACTAACGATAGAAAGATTGCAAATAATTTTACAACAAAAATGACTGCCCATATTTTTACTGAAGAACCTCACCCAATATGTCACTCTCATGTCAGATTCCAGGACTGTAGTCTTCTGATAAAGTTACAAAAGTTCAGAAGAGGGTCAAATAAATGTTGATGGTGAGGATTGACATGCATTACATAAAATGAACATTAAAATGTAAGAGTTGCTAAAAAACAAGTCTCCCAGACTTCCCTTGTGGTAGATGTTCTACATTTCTTCCTAGCAGAGCATGATCCATCACTGAGTGGATGTCTGCAGGTGCAAGCTCCTAGCAATGAGTTCCTTCATGGGGCCAGGAAGGGCCACGAAGATGATCAAAGGGTTGGAGCAACTGCCCTATGAGGACAGGCTGAAGGAGTTGGGGTTGTTCAGCCTGGAGAAGAGAAGGCTCAGAGGGGACCTCATAGTAACTTATCAGTACCTGAGGGGGTCCTACAGAAAGGCAGGGGAAGGAATTTTCAACATAATATCGGATGGGAGGACTAGAAACAATGGATATAAATTAGAGGGGGATAGATTTAGACTAGACATAAGGAAGAAATTCTTTACAGTGAGGGTGGTGAAACACTGGAACAGGTTGCCCAGGGAGGTTGTGGATGCCCCATTTCTGGAGGTGTTCAAGACTAGGCTGGACAGGGCACTGGGTAGCCTGGTCTAGTGGGAGGTGTCCCTGCCTATGGCAGGGGGGTNGAGGGAGATTTTGTGTAGGAAAGTTGGTCTAAATCTCTCAAGTGAGAAAAGTTAATGATTCTCCTTACAAGCCTGCCTTGAGCTCCAGTTTCTGGGGCTTCACACAGGGCATGGCTGATATGAAAGCTGAGTGGGTTTTTCTTGCATACCGTGTGTCAAAATGTAGCTGATGGTCTGCAAGACTTAGAATTGAACCATGATTTTGTGGAGAAAAGAACAAAAATCTTTTCAGTTTGAAATGCAGGGCAAAGGTTTGGAAGTTCATCCTTTGGGTTTGCAAAAAGACCCTTTCAGTCCTGCCTCAACTTCTTTGTTATGAATATTCAATCTTCCCAAAATCATGCTTGCTTAGTAAATGGGCTTGAACTTCGAGGCTGTGAGATAAAGCCACAGCTTGATCTATGACTCCATGCTGACAGGTGTAACAAGTGCCTAGTATTAATGTCACTGTCATCTCTCTAAATGCCAAAATCTAAGCTTGCTTGCTTTTTCCCTTTAAAATATCTGTAGGTACAGTACTGAAAGCATAGAAATTGCTTTTTCCAGCAATTTATCTCCTGTTGGATTAGTCCAAAACTATCCATAAAAATATGTGGGACTTTGCTTTTCTTTCTTAAAAAGCCTCAGCCCTCTTCTTCTGCCCCCACAACTGTGAGGCTATATCTACACCTCAGCTGTGGGATGCAGTAAAACTTGTTGGGTGCACTTAAAATATAGGCAGCCAGAAAAATCTGTTTTAAGGTCCTCTCTTTGGAGAGTGAGAGGGTGTCAGAGGGTATGTGTGTCAGTTAACACACCCTTAGATTTTCCTGAGGCTGTGAGCTCTCAGGCTGGCAGTTCAAAATCATCTCCAGGGAGCCCTGTCCTTGGGCACCTCACCAGAAATCGCATCGTCCCACAGTGCAAGTAGCTGAGTCTGTCCCACCTTCATATATGGTAGGTACATGTGCTTGCCAGTGGATTTCTCTGCAGAAGAGGGAAACAGTGTCTCCACCAACACTAAAATCACAGATACATGAACTGAAGACAAAGAATGAACAGCAGAACACCACACCTGATTTTCTGTATCACACATGATGCTGCATTTCGTTCCATGGACCCAGACAACCAAGTTAGTCAGTAAGCAATTGACTAGAGTGTCACAGATGGGTGGGAGACAGTATAAAGGAAACAAGGAAGAGAAGGTGCAGCTCTTTCTGCCCTGAGGGCTGTGAAAACACAGTCAATCCAGCTGCAATCTAGCCACCCAACTACAAACAGCAGTGAAAGCTGAGCAGCATGAACCCAGTGGAGTTGTGACTTTACTACCAACATGAGCTATAAAATTAAAGTATGCCAATGTAAGAAGCTTGAGCATGGTCCAGTCATCCCTCTAACAAGCTCCCTTAGAGAAAGAGCCCCTTACTGAGGCTAGGGATTATGACAGGGAAATACTCTTCTTGTCTGCTCCCTGCACCACCTCAAGATACAGATTTGTGCCAGCCCACCTAGTGCTCCTACTTAGTAAACATGGCCACAGGTCCTACCTTGCTTCAGAGCAAATCGTCCTTTATTTCCAAGGAGCTGAAATGTCTTTACAGGAGAAAAAAACCCCAACTCTTATCAGCTGCCACCTGCCCATCAGCTGGGCCCTGCATCTTTACTCGTGTCCAGCTGATCAGGTGCTGTTTCATCTTTCCCTGTCACTGATGAAGAGCTCTTTGGGGACTTCATATGAGGGGACTGTGGAGAGACCTGAGGCTATCAAAAAGTTGAGGTGGTAAATCACTGAGCTAGTCAACTTTCCCACTAGAGGCAAGATTTGCTTCTTTTGCAGCTGGTCTTGCAAATTGTAGTTGTTAAGAAGTAAAAGACATCAGGAAAGTCTTTTGAGCTTAATGGTTTTGTCATTCAGTCTCCTCCCTTCCTGTAAATCTAGGTTGTTCTGGTGACTTAAAGAGTGCCCGTGCTTGGATAGATCAGCACTACACAAAATCTACTGCCTTCTAAGAGTTAAACTTAAGAGCTTTAACCATTCAACATAAAATCATGGATGTCATTTTTGGAGAGGTGCTCACGTTTCCCCTATCTGGAAAAGAAAGACTTTGCAAAGTTTGCTAGCCACCCCCACCAATTTCTCTCAAAACTTTGTTATGATAAAAATTTGAGTTATCATGCATACAGGTTTACCCTTGCAAAATCTCCCCTACATCAATCAAATTTCATACAAAGAAAAAGAGATGAATATTATTGAGCACCCCATTAGGGACCTGGGATTTCACAGCCTTCAGAGCAACATTTCCACGCAGTGTAAATTTGTTTGGAAAATAAGTCCATCTTTTGTTTGAAGCAGTTAATTACCTTGCTAGAGGAACCAAATGAAATAAAAGATTTATGGATCCCCTCTTTCTCATAGCGAAGGCGAAAGTGATCTGTTTGCAGGAGTTATATTTTCAGGCACTTTGCTGAGACACCCCAACCCCCCTCGGTTGCTGACTGTAAAATAAGAAAACTATTACCCAGCTGGGGTAACAATAGGCTCCCACAGTGCTTTTCTGCTCAGCCCGCAGCTGCCAGTGAAAGTGGAAACTACAGCAGCAGGATAACATTCTTTTCTTACAGCCTGTTTCTATGGGCAAGGAGCCCTCCCACTGCTTCAATGTATTTTCTATGCAAAACTGTAGAAGAAGTGACATTTTAAAAGTTTTGACCTTTGTTTTTTTTTTTTTTCTCTTTTCTCTCTCCCACCCCCCCTCGCCTTTTTTTTTTTTTTCATGAACCAAGGCATACATTTTTTAAACCTGACAGGGTGTGTTAGGAACGACAATAGCCATTACTATAATAATAAAATGTTTCAAAATTTGAAAATTCTATATTGAGTGTAACCTTTGTGCAGAAAAAGATAGTGATGAGAGATGCAGAACTCTTCTGCTTATTGTCACAGGCAAACAGATGATTGTGGCAGAGCTGCACACCTTTGCAAGACAGTGTCTTTGAATGCCACATGTTCATTTGTTGATTTCTTATTTTAAGGCAAAAATTTGAAAGGATTTTGCTGGGAAAGATTTTTTTCCATCACCCTTTGAGAAAAAAAATGAAATCTTAGCTAATTTAAATAAAATTGCCTTTTAAAGGAAGTGTTTACAAAAGAAAAAAACATTGGACAGAATAATGCTAGAAGGCAATAGTAAATTAGCTACATATACATGTATCCAAATTATATGGATCTAATTTGATAGGAAACTGGCTTGGTTCCCAATTAGATTACAAATACAACAAAAAAATTACCCTCCTGGTTAGCATATAAAATAACACCACTAAGTCTCAGGAAATGTTAAAGAATGTTAGAAATGCAAAACATATTTTCCTAAACACAAGTAAAATAAATGAAAACTGTTCAAGTGAGTCAGGGGAGGGGGGAAGGGATGCCCATGAGTCATTGAAGTGAATGCAGAATAGATTCCAAAAACAAGCCTGGCAGGTTAATCCATGTGAGAATCTTCCATTCACTACCAATTCCCTGTGCTAGCTACCACCCTTAGCTATCACCAGATCACTCTTATGTTCACCAAGGGCACTGGCCCTGATGTGGGTCCATCTATGTATCTAGCTCACTGGGTCTGACCCCACATTCTTTTCATACTCAACCCTTTCCCCTTCATGCATTGAAACCAATGAAAATTTGACTGATGCAAATGATGACAAATGGGCCAATCAGGCATCAGTGTTCTGAAATAATCAATTTCACTAGTTTCTTTTCAAATTCATTAAAATTTGGAACAAAGAAGAAAAATCCCTTGTTTTAAACTGTTGGCTGCACTGGTGGATTGATAAAGAGCTGTAAAGACTTCTTGGTAACCTGAGCCCTCCATCAGAAGAAGATAAAATCATCTCTCACTCTACAACACACACACTGTAACCAAATCCATCATTAGCAAACTACATCATTCATCATTAGGCAACAATCTGCTATAAATTTCAATGGGTCCATTAAAAGATTGTGATACCTAACAACAACAAAAAAAAGCAAAACCAAAAAAAATAGCTCTCCCAGGAGGGTCTGTGTCAAGGCAGAAAATTCTTTCAAATCTTCTCAATCTGAGCCTGAGACACTATAAACTCTCAGAACTTCTCATCCTCAGGTAAATAGGGCAAAGCAGGTCCTAGTTTTCCAAACCATTTTTCTTTCCCTGGGCATAACATTTGTCAATTTTCAAATGGAAGCATCTTTTTCTTGTCTGTAAAACAATATCTTATGCAAAAAATATTCAGAAACATTTTCGTAGTAAACTTGCCACTGGTGACCTGGGGACAAGTGATGACTCTGGAGAAGCCACATACACCTTTCCAGACAGCTCTTCTTGGGTTTGGCCACAGCACTCTGGAGGAGCTTTCTGCCAGACCCTGCACCCACTGAAAGTCTTCTCAGCTTTGGTGGGGGTGCCACCAAGTCAAACCAAGTTAGCATTTTGAAAGTGCATCTCTCGTCATCTGCTGTATTAATAGTTATTTGCACATTGTTTCCTGGTTTCTTTGCTGTGATATGTGGGTGCAGGCAGAAGAATTCTAAAGGATTTTTTAGGCTGATAGTACTTCCATTATTCAGGACAATGTGCTATCCAAGGCAGGCAGCTATTTGGGATAAATAGCATATCCCCATTTGTCCAAAATAGCCAAATGTCTGGCATGAGTCATGCCAAACAGGCAGCTGCTCGGCTGGAGTGTAGTACTGGCATACTAAAAAGCAGAAGATATTGGTGGGGGCATAGAGAGTTAAAGGTGGCACCAGGGTAGAGTGGCAGAGGGTTTGTGGGGTTGGTAAAACACAGTTATTGCACCAGCTAAAACTCACAGACAATGCCATCATAAATGTCAGCATTTGTTTGCAGTTTGCACACAACATTTTCCAAGACACCACTCATCTCCTCAGTACTTAAAACAGACAATAAAGAAATATTTTAGAGGCTGCTTGCGTGGGAGGTGCTGGTAGGTATTATCTGCGAGTATTATATCCCTGCCAAAGAAACACCATGGGCATGGATGGGAAAGTCTTGAGAAACAGGTCCTTTGGTAAAGATGACTTGCATGACACAGGGTATTTCCTCAGCTGTCTGAGATGCCTTCCTGAGAAGGAGGGATGATGTTTCAGGGAGGTACATGAATAAACCTCCAGGTGAGTAAAGGTAAATCCTTAGATGGCTGCTAGGTCAAGCCATAGACTTTTGAGCACAGTAGATTACTGTGTTGTGCACAGGCATCCTCCTGCCCTTTACAGGCTTTACAGTTCAGGAGATAGATGGTAGGATAAGAGGAAATTCAAGTCCTCAAATTGTGTCAGGGGAATTTTAGCTTAGATACTAGGAAAAATTTTTACACTGAGATGGTTATTAAGCATTGTAACAGGTTGCCCAGGGAAGTGGTGGAGGCACAATCCCTGGAGGTGTCTACTCATCCCTGGAGATGAGTAGACACAGAGCTTAGAGATTAGAGGTATGATTTAGGGATGGCTCTTGTCAGAGTCAGGTTATGGGTTGAACTCAATGATCTGAAAATTCCCTTCCAGCTAAGGTGATTCAATGATTTCTCCCTTGACATTGCATGATTTAAGTCATAGATATTCCTGCAAAGTAGGTAATTAACCATATTTCACAGAGAAAAAGACCAAAGACATAAAATTCATGCCAGATTCAATACTGCAAAGGAAGCATGGGTTAAAGTCTTGAATGAAAGCAGCCACTGAAAAATGGTCTTCTACTACAAGAATATCCTTTGTCACAGTTCCTGCAATGAGAGCTCAGCAGGTGTCATTTCAAATTCAGTATCTCAGCCATCTACTTTTCTTTCAAAATAAATGAAAACAGTCCCTGGCATGTAGTAAAGTGCTTGCCAAACTTGGAGTTCTTCAGCTTACATTATCTTTAGCACATTTAAGTGCCAAAGAAATTTGAAAAAAAAAAGGGTAAATGTGTAGTTAGTCACGCTTGTAAAAATGTCAATGCTGTCAAAAATATTTGTGTGGAAATCATAAACAAAATCTGCTGCCATGAGAAGTTATTTGGCTCTTAATTATGGGGCAGATTCACTTCTTTTTCATGAAGACTTAAGAAAAAGAGAGCTAACACTGTGATGGAAATATTGGCACAATCTTGACTCAGCTCCTTCCCTGGGGTAATAAAGTTACTCCCAGAAAGAAGAGAATTATAATCTTCACAGAATACCTTAAAAATCTGGGTAGTACATCAAGTTAGCTTACCAGGTTTCTAATAGGATCTGCAATCCTGTGCCTTTTAAGAGTGTTTGGAAGGATTCAGGTACTTAAATGCAAACGAGGGGTGGTTAGTAGTCCTTTAATTGGCATTTCAGAATGGATTTCTTGAACTGCAATTCTCATACTTGCACACTTGCTTACAGAGGCTGGATAAGCATATTTTATAATCTAAATAAGATAAACAAAAGCAGTAGGTCACCAGACCAAATTATGCAGGTCAGTGGAGAGGAATACCTATAGCTATCCTGAGGTTTGTGTTCGCTGACCTGTAGGAACAGTTGGTGGTCCCGCTTGATTTCTGAAGGACAGATGTCCTTACCAGCACACTACCACAGGTGGCAATACGGTGGTCAGCAGACCCTGTGGGCATATCCCAGGAATGAACCCCTGCAGAGGGGGTTCACCAGGGCCAGGTACACTGCCAGGGCCTTTGGAAAAATTGTCTTCTCTTTTCCCTTTCTTCTTTGCAACTTTATAAAAGCAGATTTGGACTCTTACAACTTGTGGTTAATTGGGAAACTCTTACTAGTAGAGTTTTAGGGAGTGGAAGTCAGCATTCAGTGGTATGGCCATTCGGGGACTTGGTTTCCCCATCACGTGGTGAGAGCAGGCATTGCCGCCTTCTCAGAACAGAATCATACTTGTTTGTGCATGGATGTAAAGCATAATACTCACCAGATCAATACTAAAACAGATAAATAGCCAGGGTATTTATTTCTCTTGCCCTGATTTGCAAAGAAATCTTGTTGAAGTTACGGCCATTACAATCCTATGCAGCAGTGTTCAGGTTTCTTGAGGGTCTGGAGAAAAGGTACTGAAAATTCTATTACAACAAAACAAGTTACCAGGAAGACCCAAATTCTAAAAAGGACTGCAGCAACCGAAGCACTATTTCCTCCTGAGCAATACCTTCTCCTCTAACAGAAGTGGTTTCCCAATCATTAATGTCCCTAGGAATTTAGTACCAATGTATTGTATCACAAACCTAAAAGATTTCTTGAAAGAAAACGAAGATTCATAGAATTCATCTTTTATTAGTCCATTTCATGTCTCTCTCTTGTTATCTTCCCTGCTCATAGAATTTCAGATTACTGCTTGAAAAGGTAAGGGAAAACAATCTTATAGTAATACTCACTAGATTTATTCATTGGGGATTACCTTATCCTATTTTATAATTGAAAATATCTGCATGGAATCAAGATACAATCAAAACTCAAGAGAAGAGTAATGTTTTTCATATCACAAAAGGGATAAAACCTGAAGCAGGGAAATGTGACATTAAATTAACAAGGGCCATGTTGTCTTGGCTCATTTCAACAGTGTCTACCTTCATTCCTCTGAACAACTCTACTGAGAGACTCTTGCTACCTCTTTCTTGCTACCACCGTGAAAACAAGCTTTTGGTGGAAGGAAAAGGTGAAGCTCTCTTATTGTACTACCTTTGGTGCTTACTTTTAATCAGGTAGAGGAATTGCTGAAATATTTTAGGTTTTCTGAAAAAAAAGAGGTAGAAAAAGAGCTAGCCAACTTTGTATAACTCATTTTTTGTTTGTCTCATGAAAAAATGGCATTGTTTTAGCAATAAATTAGAAAAGATTTGTTACAGTGTTGAGGGAGTGTGAGGACTAACGGAAAGGCAAATCAGGAATAAAAGGATTAAAGAAAAGACAGCCTTCTAAGTAGAAGAAAAATATTGCCTGGAGATATTTCAGTGTTAACTAACACAAGCTGTTTTCTGTGGCCTGCCTTGCACAAAGAGCAGCAAGAAAATGACAGATGCTTTCTACCTCTGGCTACACTTGCATGGGGTAAGGGAGGGCTTGAAACCACTTTGTCACTGGTCAGGACATTCCTCCCCCCAGTGGCTCTATCCATCCTCTCTGAGTCAGCAGAGGAGGATATGTTGTCATCAGGCCAGCACAAGAGGTGCCACTTCTGGAATAAGGCATCAAGACTGTCACGCTCTGAAAGGCCATCTGCTTTCTGGTCTGCTCCTAGGACAGTACCAAAACATGCTGCCAATGGCTCACTCGAAAGATCTCCAAAAGGCATCAGAATTTTTTTTGCTTCACTTGGGAAATAGGGTCCTCCAAGGCCATCTGTTTCCAAGGTGCCCAGCACAAAGACAAGCAGAACTACACCACAAGCAGTGAGAATGCTGGCTCGCCTTGTTGAGAGCATCATCACAATTCAGCCTAAGCGTGATGAACTGTCAAGGTTTGTTTTCCACACGCAAGCTCTCAGCTTGTTGTCCTCAGGTTGTTAGGTGACAGAAGAGGGAATCCAATGTCCTCAACTCGCTGAGTCATTACTTAAATGCTTCTACAAAACTCTGCAATCCTCTGTTAGCTTTTCTGTAGTTCTGAAAAATCTCAGATCTTCCTTTCTTTACAGCCAGCATTTTAAGGTCCAAAAGCTGCCTCCTTTCTACTGGACCCAGTACTGTCTACTGGAGCACAGTACTGTTTGTGGAGATGCAAATAGTACAACTAGTGCACCCTGATGCAAAAGATGAGCAGAGAAGACACATGAGACAGAATAATGTGGGGATATTTCCTGCTATGAAGGGCCACTGCCATCCACTAGTCCATCCAGTATCCTAGTGAGCCTAAGAGTAAAGCCCTTTCCCTCATCTTCTCCCATTATCCATTGTTATCCCATTTCCGGCTAGGATATCAGAATATAGGTGCCTGGGAACACACTCATCCCCTTTCATTGACCTGAATCCTAAAGATGCAATTCTTCCAGTATAACCATCTGCTAGCCCAGTAAATGCAGTTGCCTGTCACTTTTATGATCATACCAGCAGCTTTGGAGAAGCTGCTGTAGGAGACTGAAACAACAATCTTTTCCCACTTGTCTGTATAACTAAGTAGATATAGAGATGCCTGTATCTAGGGCTAAGGTTGAATAAACTCTAACTAGAGGAATTAAAATCTAAGATGAAAATTCTACCATTTTTTCAAAGTGGAATAATCTGTCTGTCTGGTAATCTCTGAAATTCTGGTTTGCAGCACCCCTTGTGTAATCACCAGCTAGTTTACTACAGTTTAGTTTATGTAAGGCACCATAATGTTAAACATTTAAAAACTTTAAGCATCTGCATCAAAGCTGTCAGTCCTTGGCTTTTCATAGTTGCTATTTATGTGTCCTACTGTAGTTGTCTAATTCAGGACAAGCCAAATTCTTGCTGGGAAAATGAAGAGGTGGAGTAGCTTGGATGTCTGCACAGTAGGTTTCTTAATTTCAGTTATATATAAATTTGAGCTACTTAGCCGCACTACAAGTGTGTCCATGTGCTTTAAGAGAACCCATTGAAGAGAACTTGTCTTCACGTATGGGGCAATGAGTGAAGGTAAAGTGGTGGGTAAGCGGTGTGCAAATACTCCACAAACAGGTTCAAGCTATCGTCTGTAACAGTTTAGGATGAAAATCAGCTTCAGAATAAAATCCAGAGATTGCTTGTTTGGCATAGCTTTCCCACAGTAAATAATAGATATAAAATTAGTTAGTGAGGGAGGAAAGGAAAAAAAAAATCATTTGCCTTCACTTAAAAAGCTTTTAAAGTATTCAGAACGAAATAAATCCTGAGACAGACAAAAAACTGTCCTCTACAGATGGGCACTGGGCATCTGCAACAAAACTGAGTCATGACCCTACATATAAGTTTCTGTGAAGGGCCATCAGATGGGAGACAGCTCATTGTGCACACATGTGTTTGGATAAGAAAAAATGAGTCACTCCCAGCTCTGGATCAAGCAGGTGATGTAAAGGATTGGCAGAGAGAATGATGCAGACAAAGGCTCTGCTTTGTGAAAAGCACTGAATCACATCCTAGGAAAACACATTAAAAAAAAATTAAAAAGAGGGCAAAACTGGATGCAGCAATATCAGCTAAGAGCTGGGAGCAAGGATGAACACACTACTTTGCTACTGAGGATGTTCACCTGTACAAGCCAAGGAGCCTACACTATGTTTTGCAGCAGATTCTGCAAGGCCTTAGGATTGAAAGTTTCTATGTATTCAGCAGCAGGTTCAGTGGTCTTTTTGTGATCTCACACATCACACCTCAGCACAAGGCAGAGCTTTTCTATATTGATAGATCCTTCATTGCAGAAACCTGGTCATGGAGCTGGTAAGAATCGATCCACTGAAAAGGAGAACCAGGTTCACCATCTCTCCAAAATGTCTCTGCCCTTCTTGGCATCATTTCTATCTTAGTCTCAAGAAAAGGGTAACAATCAGGAGATAATCCATTGCATTCATTTGTTCTGTAAGAAATGGACTGAACAATGCTATGAACCTTCTAGGATCAAATATAGCTATTAGTTCAGTGAACGTTTAATTCTCCTAATAGGTTTAACCTGGGGTTTGCAATACTGAGAATGCAAGAGGAGTTTTTCAGCTCTAGACTATGAGCCAACTTTGCTGAATCTGGTGTGACTTTGTTGTTGAGCTGTCCAGGTATCCTGCTTTTCATTATTCTGATATCCCAGACCCTCTCTACTTACCATAGGTAGTGGAGGCTAAGACATTCTAATTTACCAACTGAAAGGAATTCAGCTCATACTGTGACAAAGGTTTACTGATTTTACTAACCACTGGCCATTCACAAGAAGGAAAAAAACAATGCTGGAGACATCTAAGCTAGAGTAGGAGGACAGCCATCAATAATTTCATCACTTTCTTGGATGTGGTAAGGCTCCAGATAATTCTTCAAAGGACCAGCTTGTTATATAAGTAACAGATTCAGAAGACTGAATTCTGAGCTTGGGATCCCTCAAATGAGACAGCAGCTCCCCTATTGCTTCACAAGCTTCTTTCCCTATACATACATAGCAGTATTCTGTATTTCAAATTTTGGGGCTGTATTTTAATTTTTTTTTTGTTTCCTCAAATCTCTACTCACTTTCCACTTTTTTGATATGCATCTGCTCTGGCTTTGCTTCTAGTAGGACCAGGCTGAAGCCCAAGACCAGACCAGGATGTATAGCTCAGTTGGGAGAGCATCAGACTCCTAATCTGAGGGTCAGGGGTTCAAGTCCCCGTCCAGGTATGAGGCTTGTCAGAGTTGGGCTGATGGTTGGACTTGATGATCTGAAAGGTCCCTTCCAACCTTGATTATGAAACTATGAAACACAAGAAACAGTTAACACATTAGACATCCCCACCCCCCAGTGAACCTTTGTCGGCCTCTCCTCTTCCTGAAGAAAAGGGGGGGAAAAAATCTTTTTTGTAGTGGCTGTTTATTATATAAAGCAAATCAAGAGTGAAGAGAGGGAGCAAAGAGATGGCACAGATCCCAATAAATGCACCCTTAAATCTATAATTAAAACCAAAGGCAAGTTCCTGATATAGCCAATTCAGTTACATAAGATCTTACAAAAGCTTTACACTGTTTGCTGGGTTTTGCTGTATTACTGTTCCCTCTCCAAGGAGTTCACTTCAGGTCAGTAATGGATGAGGTATTGCAGACAGAGTTTATGGCAGGGTAGAAAACCAACAGTGCCCTGCTTGTAAAGATATGCAAGTGTGCACTCAGAGGGAAAAAAATAATCGCTGGCTCTACTTGAAAGAGAAAAAGTCAATGGTCACTCTGGAGCTCGGTTTAGGCCACCTCCCACTCTGGAAACAGACTACTAGTTAGTAAGAATTTACTTTAAGTGATGTCTGAGAGTCTATAAAAGGCTCTTCCTTGCATTTAAGATGAGAAATCAGTCTGGATATGTCCTTGCTAGCCAGCCAGACTAAACCATGAGGATACAGAAGTGTTCCCAGAAAGACCATGACAAGTTCACATCACATTTGATCATGACTACTAAAAGCAACCTGCAAGAAAACAGGAGGTCAGCTGGCATTTTTGTCAGTGTAGGCAGCTCACAATTCTGTGGAACTATATTGTGAGTAGCTACTTCCATGTGGGAGTTGGAACTTGTATCAAAACCACTATATTAAATAGTATGCAAGATAAGTTTCAGACATATAAATAAAAATCAGTTATTATTTATTAGTGATAAAATCATTTCACTGCTGCATCATCCACTAGCATTCTTTACAGCAGCAGTAGGCAGTAGCATTTCTAGAAGCAATGGTTTCCTGGGGCCTTGCTAAAACTAAGTTCTTCCTCTGTATGAAAAAATCAAACAACACAAACCACTGAGACTATTGTGTTTAAACACAGTAAAAATGCTCAGCAGCAATCAGTGCTGCACAGACATCCGTGTATTTCTGCTGTACCAGGTTTCAAAGATAAGGAGAATGTAGGTGCCAGGGGAAGAAGACACAATCATCTTCTCCACTTTCCGGTTAAGTGACAAAGTGCAGGAACTCCAGTTTCATCCGATACTGAAGTCCCTGATCCCATGGTGGTAGGTGTCCAGAAGACACCTCACAGAATACACTTCACAGAAGTAGGGTAGGGTAAAATGAAACACTTCATACAAAAATCCTAAAATATTGCTCTTTTTTCCCAGTGGCAAAGGGGAATGTATCACTTTTAACCAACATGGTAAGCAGCAGAAAAATAGGAAGAATTATTAGTAGGAACATTTATGACCCTTTTTTTGAGACCTACCTTGTAAATATCAGGAGGTCACATTGATTTCAAGGATATATTGTTTGCATGAGGTTGTGTCCTTTGAGTCATGACAGTTCCCAGCTTTCCTAAAACACATGTGAACTACAGGTAAAATCACCACAGGCAAAACTGTGTTGCTGATGCAGTTTAATTAAAATATATCTGATTGGATTCAATTCCAGTTTGTCCTGTGTGTCTCCATCAGAGCATTTTTCTCATTTGACATCTGTCACTATTGGGCACTAAACAGTTATCTGAAACTAGTGTTGAAATTTCACTGATTTGAGAGCTGTGGTTCAACTCTGCAAGGATTTACGTGGGAGACCTGTGTGAAGGAGAGGTTCAGGGATCATCCCAAGTTCCTTGAGCCCCCATAGGTCCTCCTCGCAAAGTGGGTGCTGGCAGATCTTCAGTCTCGCTCTGACAGTACTACAAGATTCTTCAAATGCAATTGGTCTTTCCAGTGCAATGGCTCCACAATAGCCACACAAGCCAGCAGACCTGGTGGCACACATAGAATCATAGAATAGTTTGGGTTGGAAGGGACCTTAAAGATCATCGAGTTCCAACCCCTCTGCCATAGGCAGGGACACCTCCCACTAGATCAGGCTGCTCAGTGCCTTGTCCAGCCTGGGCTTGAACACCTCCAGAGAGGGGGCATCCACAACCTCCCTGGGCAACCTGTTCCAGTGCTTCACCACCCTCACTGTAAAGAATTTCTTTCTTATGTCTAGTCTAAATCTATCCCCCTCCAATTTACATCCATTGTTTCTAGTCCTCCCATCCGATATCATATTAAAAAGTCCTTCCCCTGCCTTTCTGTAGGACCCCCTCAGGTACTGATAAGTTACTATAATGCTTGCTCACCTTTTTATAAACTTAAACACAGTGCAGAAATACACTGGCTCCCAGCATCAATATGATGTTTTCACAAAGTTCTGTGAAAGTCATGTCATATGTATAGGGCATAAATGAGAAACAGGCTCGTTAAACTTCATTGGGATGTAATACTAGCCCAAGGCGTATCTACTGATACCATTTGAACTGATAAGTAACAAGTAACCATCTGCAAGAAGACTGACATCTCCACATTATAAAATTAAGGCTCACAGTGTTTTCATCATAAGAGTGTATCATGATTGCTTGTTTCCTGAGTGAAGATGATGGTTAAACAAGATTTTGTGATGCTATTACAGAATCAGAGGGGATCTGTGGGGGTCATCTTGTGCAACCTCCCTTCTTAATGAGGGACAAATACAGCAGGTTCATGTCCAGACAGTTTTTTACTATCTCATTATGTATGAATATTATTTATTATCTCCTTTCTATAAATCCATGTAGTCTTCCTGCTTCAATACAACATCTAGCAGCCATAAGCAGCCATTATCCACTTACTAGGTGATGTTCTCAGACAAAATACAATTTTTACCTGGGGAAATAAGAGCAAGATGGATACAACACAGACTCTTAAAAGTATAATACTTCTTTCTTTCTTTGGAAGAATGTCACACATGGCCTTAAAAGAACTTCCATAACTAGTCTAAGTGATAAGCACCACCAGCAGTTCCATGTACACAAGCTCTTCTCTTGCATCTGTCTAGAGTGCTTAAGCCATTCCATCAGTATACTGCTATCTTTCTCATGTTCCTGTAGGTAGAAACCCAAGAAAACAGTTTCTCTGGCAGCTTTTTCACAGGTGAAAAGTGGTCAACAAGTTCTGTGCAAATTTCATGAAGTCTGTACTAGCCTCAAATTACTTTCCCACGTGACATTCACTCTAACTGAGACCTCTGGGGGAAAAATCATTTGATGGCTCAAAGTCTCAGTTAGTTCTGTGGTATTTTTTACCTAATTGAGACAAGGTAATCAAGCATGAGCTCTAAAAACTAATCGGGTTCTGAATGCGTTTGACTTGAATACACTATTCTATTTCCCTTAATGCATTTGAAAATTATTACATTCTATCAACTTGGTAAAATAAGTTCCTTATGTCAATTGTAGCATCAGTTTAGTCAGTTTCCAGGGCTCAGTTAGTCTAACAAGTATTTTACTCTTGATGCTTGTTCCGAAACTACTCTGCTCTGTTCCATAGATTCTCAGTTTCACATGCTGTGTTTTCTCCTTCTATAATAGGCTGAAAAATTAGTTCCAGTTCATAGTGTTATGCTGATACCTCATTCCTTTTCATTTTCTTTCCTTTTAATGCTTTACATCATGAAACAGCACAAATGATTTCAAGGGATCACTTATATAAGATACATATCTTTATGAGACAGATCATAGGTATTGGATAAAACAACTTTTGATTTCTCAGTATAGTAACAGCCTCTTTCTCATCAGAGTCATCTGCTAACATATCTTTTTTTTCTTATCCTCTGTTTTGATTTCTTACAGAATTTCACTGTTCCTTCTACTTTCATCTCTGAGATTTTCACTTTAGACAGACCAAGGGATTTTCACTCTCTATTCATGCTGTTTCCTTCCCTTAATATTTTCAAGACACTTTTCAGTTATTGTTAAAAAACCCCCACTCTCAGAATGCACATTCAGACTTATGCTTAACAGCAGTGAAACTAGAGATCTCTATGGCAAAGGTAAAGTTCAAAATATTTCTCAGTTTATTTGTTGTTCTTTTTCACATGTATAACTCAGAGGAAAACTGCCCATGATTTTCAAGACTTTTCTATCACTGAAGCTGTTATGTCTAGCAGAGAACCTGCTCTCTGGAGCAGTTTCTGAACATGTTTTGCTCTAGAGACTTCAGATTCTCCTCAGATGCCCTTTTTTTTCCATAAACACACTTTGATAAAGTGTCTGCATGCTAATAAATGGGTCACCAAGAGAAGGAGTAAGTAAAAGGCTCCTCTTAAATAAGCCAATTAAAAATGTTTTTATCATAGAACCATATTTACGCACTCTTTTAGAGCTGATTTTAATTTCTGTACACTTGCAATGATAGCTATGAACAAACACTTCAGCAATGCTCCTGCACACAACGTACTTTTGAAAGCAGGCTCAAGAGAAGAGCTATTCATGTTCTCCTGTCCCTCAGCTGTGACTAGAAAGAAAGCTCAGTCTCATCTTTGAAGCTAACAAAACACACAGAAAAAAAATTAAAAAGTGATCCCATTCTTATCTTCTTCCCAAAGAAATTGTGGCAGATGAGACTCAAGGGCAACAGAAAGGATTTTTCTCAGTGCTTCAGAATTTATTCCCTCTTCCTGCTTGTGGAGGTTAAACAAAAATTACAATAATGAGTCCTACTCTGATCTGTACTTAGGCATGGAAACCACTTCTGTCCGTGTCTCTACAAAGAACCAGAGTAGCAGTCTGAATCACTGAAGATTTTGGATGCTGTAGAAAGCTGAAACGAGGCACTCCAGGTAGTCAGCTGGAATCTATAAATGGGAAAAATAAGGGAGCACCATAAATTCAGAGGACAGATATTTTTATATTTTAAATATTCAAAACTGCTTTAAATTTGCACTATAAACATAGTGCATTGGTTACTTCTGCTGTGGGTAATGAGGCATTTTCAGAAAGCACTTGCTAAATTACACAACATGTGAATGCAGGATGGGATTATGGCACCTCTCTGCTGTTTTAGCATTTCATTTGCAGGCAGCAAGTGCTCTTATTTACTTGCAAGCTGTCAAAAACGTGTATGTCTTTTGTGTCCCACCGAAGTTGTGTGATGGGAGGAGATTTCTCCCCTAGAATCCACCCCCTTAGACTGCAGGTACTTGAGCTTTTCATCCTGCTGGTAGCAGGCAGACATCCATCATTGTTAGTGCCAGCAACTGTTCTCTTGTCTTAGCCCAACGTGGAAACAATTGCTCAGGGGTCCTGTAAATAACAGCTCTTTGGTATCATTTTCAAAAAAAAA